>JABCJZ010000138.1:0-222874 GCA_013184445.1 Fusarium sp. NRRL 53497
GGGGGGGAACTTGGGAAGCGGTGGGCGCTAAGTGGACAGTGAGACATGGATGGGCGAGTGACACACAAAGCATACACACGACGGGCAAGAGACCCTTTCTGCCTTTTTGCTTGAATCAAGCACAAAGTTAATTAACTTCGATGGCTGGGAGGCAAACTGTAAAACTAGCCAGCAGCCCAGTTTTACGGCTACAGGGCAAGATGTGATGATATGCAACAGATACGCCATCAAACTAACAACATCTGACTCGGATAGAAGCTGGTCGAAGCTGAAGCTGGAGGCTGGAGCTCTCAAGATTGCGACAAGCACAAGCTCAGCTCTCAGTCACGTTCAAGCCAAGAAAATATCCACAGACAAGATAACCTCACTATCGCGAAGTGATTCTACAACACAGCACTCAACTCCAGCACTCAACTTCCAACTTCTACCTCCCTCATGATCAGACCAGCTCATCATGCCCATGACGCCAGAGAAAGGAAAATCTCCAACAAAAAGCTTTCGGGCTAAACTAGGCCCAGTTCGCCCCAAGCCTTGTCTGCCGTGGCCGCGGTCCGTCTGACGAATAGGAGCAGAGTTGAAATACCCTCCATGAACAGGGGTCATGTGTTCCACTGTCCGTCCATCTGTCCATATTTTGTTGTTTTTCCTCACATTCTCGAGACGGTCTCATTTCTGATATTATATTGATACTAGAGAGCATGGGTATAGAGACACAGTACCTACATACCTAGTTTACGAAGACATCACGTCGCGGATCGACAATTGTAGGGTCTTGTCATATTCTTTGCCATGACTTGGAGTGACGTTACCCCATACCTTTTGCTTGAGAGCTGGCATGTTGGCATCCAATCACCCCTGGCCTGTTTCCATTTATGGCACAGCGAGATGAGCGGAGCAAACCTTTCTCTTCCTTATGCACTTTCTTTTTTTCTTCTTTCTTTTCTCTTTATTTTCACCGCCTTGATCAGCAAAATACCTGTTTGCCCCGGCTTGACTATCCGTCGTTCCGCAAGAGATAGTCCTGCAAGGTTCTTAGCTCAACGATACCCTAGTTTTCTAACGCTTTTCAGCAGAAATCCCAGTTCTTCTGCATCTATCCGCTCTCTCATCGTATCGTCACGTCGTGCACATTGGAGACTGTGGTGTTTGTGTCGTGTCGATCCATGCAGCTGTGCCTGCGGCTATCCCATCCTGATTGACGAACCATCTCCGTGCTTGGATCAGATACCGACAGGGTTTCGCGACTGGGCTGTTTGTGTTTGTTATGATCATCCAAGGCACAGTCCCAAAAACTAGCAAAAATACTATGTTTGTTGTGAGGTTAGTGTTTGCATAGTTTCAAATGTGCCAAGCAAGTGATGAAAGCAGGCAGCTATTATGATATATGATTATCTGCCTACTGTCAATCTATGAATGCAATTTTTCCTTGATCATGTGTCATAGCTCGATTATCTATATATAGGTAGCCTGATCGATTCATATCCCTGCTGCTCTTTTCATGTATCACAATTGCTATCATCTCAAATGTGCTTACCCTAAACCAATCACGAGGGAGAGGAATTCTCACCAAACACACTCGCTCATATATTATACACTCAAACGCATGGTAGCCCCTATACATTCAGATCTGACATGACTGAACCGATACCAACACATCGACCATACCCTTTGTTAGAAGTGGTGTTCTGAAACTCAAGGTGATATGTGCATGGCCACATTGAGATCACCAGACCGAACATCATCCAGACCACGCTGTGAATAAAGAGGTTCCAACACGAAACGTGGTATCATATATAACGCTCTCAGCACAAGCCGACATTACTGCACAGTATGTTCTGGTGCTGTTCCTACCGCAGCTCACACGCACTTCAGGTAGTATATACGGCCCATCATTCGTAGCTATCTCATATCAACGCCAATGAGATTCGGATGAGACACTCAAATGAGATGCGAAAAGCGGAAAGCAATTGCCTATAGCTTCAAAATGCAGTATATATCACTAAAAGCCTCACCGCAGAGTGAGAGTCTGCCAATGCTATGCCTTTCAACCCGATCTGTGTTCAAGGTCGTGGCTGAATCACAGCACCTACCATCAACAACTAGCCGCGACCGAAAAGTGTTGATGTTCACCCGGGCATTCACTTGGACAGCCATGAGATATTCTTATATAAACAGTGCTGGCTCTCTTCATCTCGACTTCCTCCTTCTTCTCAACACATTCTAACACAAACTCACAAGACGCAATCATGTCTTTCAAACCTCTCGCCAACTATATCGAGCGCCTCTTGTCTGATGATCAGACAACACCAAAGCCCTATGATCGACCTTTCAACAACGGTAAGGCAAAGAATCCACCTCTTCTTCGACCTCGCGGCGTGAACCGCATCCTCCTCTTCCCTGGGTCCTTCAACCCACCTCACCAGGGCCATCTCAACCTCCTCAAGTATGTCTTCGACAACACGGGAGAAGATCTTCACATCATTGCGGCTATCATTATACTCACTGATGATGAAAGATTGAAGAGGAAGATGGAAAACAAGGACACGGGCATCATCCTTCCTCGCGAACAACGAGCCAACCTCTGGCGCGGCAATGGCATTCCTGTAGACTGGGCCTGGGTCTACGATAACTCTGAAGCCAGTTGGGCGGGGTTCCGATCAAATCTCGTTGAGGAAATGAAGAAGGATGGTACCGAGCTCAAGTTCACCTTGCTCTTCGGCCCAGATGCCATCACCACAGCTGGTGGATATAACCCTGCCTGTTGGGACTGCCCCGACGCTATAACGAGTGACATCTCGAGAGAAGTCGACTTCCGCTACCCCAATACTCTCAGACAACTTGCGGGCTGCACGCCATGGGCAAAGCTCACCTATGACCGGAATCGACTTGAGCAGCAGATTCGAGCTAAGCACAGAGGCAAACAAAATACAACCATCCAAGAAGAGTTGACCAAGGCCTTCAACAAGATGAACGTCATCTCGGTGTGCCGCCAGCAACGAGTCCAACCCAAGGGAAATGTCCTATTCTTGCCCTGCGATCCGGATCGAAGACCCGCGGATGCTCCTAGCTCTACTAAGATCCGAAAGATCATTGAGAGCTCACCCCAAGAGGAATGGGAGAAGAAGCTGGAAGGTGTAGCCCTTCACCCTAAAATCCTGGTAGAGTATCTCAAAGAGTTGCCTCAGCCTACCAAGCCCGCTGAACCAAAGGAGGATCTGGAGAAGAAGCAATGGGAGAATATTGTTTGGTAAGGACTAGAGTATATGGATTGGCATGGAAAGACTTCGTAGGAAACAAGATATGTCTTGATTTAGAGTGGTGGAATTGGTCAGGAAGGAGTTTACACTGGATAGAGCGAATGTGCGGAATTGGGAGTTATCAGACTACATGCTAGAGAGAAACAAAATGACAAAAGACAAAAAAAGATGAAAAAACAAACTCATGTCCCAGGCCATACAAAGAGTGATATCCACAAGTGAAGTCGAAACCCGTATCCCTCGTCATCTTGCACGGGTTCCTTCATGCCGCAATAAGGCAGGACTATTCATTAAGCCCCAGCTTCTGACGGCATGAAAGAGACCGTGAAAGATGACGAGGGATACGATCCTTCCGACTAAACCACATCCCACAAGCTTCACAATTCCCACCTGGATTGGGGATCTTGTTTGCTCTAGCATATTCTTTGTGAGATACCCAATAGTGTCGATGCATTTCCTTCTTGTCCGCACCAAGGTATGTGCATTCATTGTGGAATACGCATCTGAATCGACGGTTGTGTTTACGGTTGTAATGTTTCCTGCATTGAGGTTAGATGAGTGTATTGAGTTGGAAGGAGAGAACTTACGTATAGGGTGCTCCTTGCTTCCACGATTTTCCACAACACATCACCTGTCGCCCATCTTATCGCAATTAGTCTCAAGATCTCAAGATGAATTAACGGTGCTTGACGTACCTGTAACATCATCATCTCCGCTCCGACTATCAGACCTATCATCCTCTGAGCCACTACTATCCAACGACAATCCCGCTTGTAGATCGACCAGTCCACTGATGCGTGGATCAAAGCCATAAATACGTGCATGATTCCCAGACTAAATCTGAGGCCTGGGAGTGCTGTAGGAAGCTTGGGGTGAAAATCCGCTTTGATCGATATCATAGTTTGCAGAGTTAGAGTCATTCATGAGATCAGTCGCGTGGGTAGGATATTGGTGATAGTTCTGATGAACATAATTCCCTTGATGGTGTCGAGCTGCCCACTCGGAACTTTTCACCATAGACTTGACCTCTAATTTCGTGTTAGCATCGCCTGCGTCAAACATTGCAGGCGGAAACACTTACTATGGTCAGGAAAGTCTCTTTCAATATCAATGTCACTGAAGAGTCCCATCGTAGAGAATGATGGGAGGATGTAGATCTTGCCGACTCAAAACGATTGCACGAGAGCCGCGGCCCAACGGAGACCACAACAGCTGTTGGTTGCTTCTGAATACTTGTATCCAGTGAGCAACGAATACTGCTTCTCAGAAAAGAGTCCAATTCATGAGACTTTGAGTAGTTTATATACCCCTCGATCAGCCCTGCGGCATTGAGGCTCATCTTATTACTCCCAATTCATAGCCCACCTTTCAAATTTCAAGCCGGGGGCCGGCTCATTTCATCATCAAGCCTTATTCAAGCGTCAATCTGCAGATGCAAAATAGCGAATTGCACGCTGGGTTGACACCCAGAATGCCTCGCGGGTTGCCAAAACGGGCCAACCCATGCTGGCTGTATGCATGATTGGTGAAAGACATGCAAGATGGTGGGAAGACCCTAGGCCGAGATAGCATGCATATGTGACTTGGAAAGCCGGCCCCCCCGTTCTCTTCTCTTCGAACATGTTCGTTTGTTGCGCTTTTGCGGAGTTGCTCACAGCCTGATTCTCGGGCGGTGGGCTGTCACATTCGAGATTAGAACATATTTGCGGGACTCTGAACAAAATTAAAAAAGATTCTAGCCTAAGGCTTTTAGAATAGTTAGAATGACCTAGAAAGATAATAACTAAGGCAGTGAACAATAGTTCAAACTGAAAGCCCTTGTTGTCTTTGTTATGCATCCGGCTTGGTAACCTCTTGTCTAAGCAGAAACAACCATCTGTGTAAAGACTGGATTTTCTTTCGAATGATGACTCTCGACCCTTAATTCACTGGGAGGTCAAGCTCAATCAACCAAGGGAAATGAAAATGATATTCTTCCGACGCTTGAAGAGCAGCATTGACAAAAAGCGTATGGGAGCCTGGCGTAATCGGATGCTCGTCGTCTCTACAATGCTTTGTACAAACAACACCAGATTCTTCATATCCTCCTCTCCTGTCCCATTTCTCTTGACTCAACTCAGGCGTATCAAATATCCCTGGATAAAGTCTGTTCAGTGTCTCTATTACCACTGACTCTTCGTTCCTGATGGCTGTAAAGTGCGACGGCGATTCAGGAATCGGGTTTCTCCATCTGACCATTTTTGCACCCCAGCTACTGTGCACGTGTCCGAAGCAGTGCATGAGTGGTCGGGAGTTGGCGATGGCTTCGAAGAGGCCAGGGCAGCCGATTCGTTCTCCGGAGGAGGCCATGTCTAGAATACCTGCAGGCGGTCCGTGAGTGATGGCGATATCGATTTGCTGATTGATGTTCCAGTCGTGCCCGACTCGAGGATCGTATTGAAAGCCCCAGTCATTTGTAGATGGTGTGTAGGGACTCGCGTAAACCGTCAGATGTGCTCCGTTAGCAAGATTAAAATGATGAATGCCCTCATCAAGGAAAATGATTCCGTCACCTGCAGCATCATCAAGAATCTGTCTTGCTTGTCCAAAGTCGCCATATTCTCGTTCTATCAACCCCGCTTCAAGAGGTTCCGCTTCAAAAATCTTGTTCTTGAACATAGGCGTATCGAGAGTGAAGTCATGATTTCCTGCTATGACAAGTTTTAGTGGCGCCTTCAGGTTTTTGAGAAGACGGATCGCGGTGTGGAATTCTTCGAGTTTGGACTCCTGAGTGAGATCTCCGCAGTGGATTACCACGTCGACTGGGTCTGAAGGTCTTTTGTAGTAAGGGAATTCTTCACCGTGTGTGTCGGAGATGACGAGGAAGCGTGTCTTGGCTGTTTGCTTTGCCATGGCTAGATTTGTTGAAGAAGCTGTCTGGGAATACGCTTGTTGATATCATAGAAAGCACAGACATTAGCGTTTTATATAGAAAATAAATAACAGAGTTCGTCATGCAATATCAGAGCTTGGCTCGCTTTTTTTAAACTCGCATTGTTCTCGATCGAAGTCTATTAAATGCTCTCATATGCCAGCACTAGAGTTAGTACCTCATGTGAACCTTAATATCAGGAAAGAAATATTTAGTGATTATAATATTGTTAAGCTTAAGGTAAACTATATCCTAAGACTTCGCTATGCTTTACCTCAGTTTATGCCATTTCATACTTCAAATAGGGATTTAAGGTAAGGTAGTATGCATTTTGGTTTATAGACTCCGTAGGCGCTTAAAGTTTAGACCCCGGGAGGTGGACCCTCGCTAAAGCCCCGGTATCACCGGGAGCATCAACTGCCGGCGGAGGATCGGCGAGTCTCCACGTGACGGCGCCGAGCTATCGGGTTGGTCTAATTTAAGGAGTCTCTCGTTCATTCACCTTACACCATCAACAGCATCCATCATCATTATCTTTCCTCACATTCGTTATTCTGAACCGAGCATGCGTGAAGATGGAGACCCAGATGCTGACCACCCTCGCGTTGCTGGCAAGCCGTGGTGTGCTAGCACAGCATTTAAACTAACGGTTCCCTTGCTCGTTCTCTTGACTGTTTTTATGCTTGCACCTCAGATAAATTTTCTATTCAACCTTGGAGCGACGGATATGAAACTTATAAGCTCAATTGCTGTTTGTCCAGCTTTAGCTATGACGAGAAATGTTACCTTTTATACGGATGATCCCCTGGCATCGACTCCATTACCTCTGTCTCATGCAGCTTCGGACGGTCCGGAAATTATCCACGCCTTTCAATCGCTGAATCGATCGACTGTGTGGAAGAGTATTGAAAACATCACCTTTGAGGGCGACACTTTTGAGCCTGAAGGAATAGTGCGCCTAGGCGACGACCGTTACGTGGTCAGTTCAGGACACTGGACTGTGCCTACTGAAAAGTATGGCAAGATCATCAATGGAACAGATCGGACAGCTGGGGCAGGACTCGCCCATTTGATGGTGTATGATGGCAAAGGAAAGCTCCTTAGCGATGCCACAATCACAAAAGAAGGCGAGGATGAATATCACAATGGAGGAATTGATTATGATGGACAGTATATCTGGGGAACCATCGCGCAGTACCGACCCAACAGCACCGCGTATGTATATCGCACTGATCCTAACACACTCGTACCAGAGCGCGTACTCAACTATAATGACCATCTTGGTGGCATTGTACACGATACTCGCGATAATATCATCACAGCTCTTAATTGGGGAGCACGAGACGGTTCGATATGGGATCTCAAGAGCGTCAAGACAGGCTGCGATGCAGCTCCAAAACCAGAGAGTGTCGTACGAAATCCAAGTCATTTTATCGACTACCAAGACTGCAAATGGCTCGGTCACAGCGGTTTATACGATGGCAAGAGTGTAATGCTCTGCTCAGGTGTCGCGGCAATCGGCGGTTACAACCTCGGCGGCATTGCGCTCGTGGACGTGAAAACGATGATTCCTCTGGCTGAAGTGCCCATTGAATTGGAGAGCAAACTTGGAGTGAGATTGACGCAGAATCCAATGGATGTTAGTGTCAAGGATGGTAAGCTGAGGCTTTACCTATTGCCGGACCAGCATAATAGCACTTTATACATTATCGAAGCTCAGCCTTAGTTCGACACTATTGATATCGAACCTACTACTAATGTTATACGCTAATATTCTCACCGGTGTTTGAGGCGTTCTGCTGGTATTGTTGGTGCCTATTTGGGTGACGGCGGTGATTACGACGCACGTTCGACTAGCCCAAGGCAGACTCGCATATTCCTATCGCCAATTCGGATGCCTGCGACGGACCGTGTATAAAACCTGCTCTTCGCAATAACAATTATTCAGCACATATACAGCAAAACTCTGTGTCATCTCTCGAAACTTCCAGTGGCACAATTTACCACAATGACTTCTATCAGTGATACGACTTCAAGTTGCCTTGAACTGAAAGGGCTACCGCTTGAGCTGCGAGATCTCATCTGGGGCTTCACACTCCCTCACCGTCGCGTATTTCACGTCAAAAAAATCTCAAAACAAAATTCTGCAACAAGTCAAATGCGCTTTCGCTTTTACCTTCACCATGCACCTCCCGTGGCTCTACAGATATGTCGTGAGTCTCGCGTCGTCGCGATGCGTGAAGGATTCTTCATGTCAGCGTATGGAGAAAACCCAGGTGTTTGGTTCAGACCAGAATCAGATATTCTCTATTTCGATCGGAACCAACGCACCACTCTTCACACCAAATCAGGACACCCTCAAATATCAGTTCCTGGCTGGGACAGAGTCCTCAACGTCGGCATCGAATGGCGCGCTTTCTTTCGGGATGTGCCTCGTCCATCGGTCGACGAGACCATAGCTGGTTATTGGAGAGCTGCTATAGAGTCATTGTACACTTCTATGCCCAACATGCGAACACTGAATTATATCCTCCCTGAGATCAGACACAAAGGCGGTATGGTCTGGGGTCGCGAACCATACCAGGCACAGACCTATGAAGCAATGCTTGTACCCTTGCCAGAGGAAGTCAAGATTCCTTGGGAGACGACGAGGAACCGAGGAAATGATCGAGCGGCGCTGCTGAATGACTTTCTGTTCGATGCCTCCCACAATAACCGTGGTACCACTCCACTGATGATGACATGGGGTGGAGTGAAGAGTGATATTGTGAAAGGTCTCGAGGAGGAGGAGGATGAAGGGGAGCATCCTGCAAATTATCCGCCTGAGGTGATCGGTTGGTGGTTGATAAGAGATGGGATTCCTGATATGCATGAGAATCCACAGGTTCAAAGATTTGACTCTTGAGTAGACATATTGCAGAAGGAAATGAATATATAATGACAACAATTTTACATTCTTTTCCAGTGCTTCCCCATTTAACCCATCAGGCCACACTCGCTCCAACGCCTACACACCGCCATCAAAACACCATCTCAAGGCAAATGGAGAACCTCAATATTGTTTCCAAGAGGATCCAGTACAAACGCCGCATAGTATCCAGGCCTGTACTCCCTTGGCCCTGGCCTTCCATTATCAGTCGCTCCAGCTTTACTACACATAGTTAGCAATTGCACTCTACTCAATCAGCATTGACTTACATAGCAGCCTCATACCACTCATCAATACTCTTGTGATCCTCCGCATCGAAGGCAATATGAACAGGTGCAGTTCTGTTCTCAAGGTTGCCATCATATTTCTTCAGATCACCACCAGCGCCGAGCCAAAAGTCAGGAGGGCCATTTTTGAGGCCAAAGCCGCAGTAGTGACCTCCCTTGGTGCCAACACCCTCAAACTTGAATTCGTAACCCAGAGGAGCGAGGATGGCTTTGTAGAAGTCTCGCATCTCGGTGTAGTACTCTCCGACGGGGAGTGCAACGTGACTGAAAGGCATGATTGTATTGTTGATTTGTTGATAGTGTTAGGTTGATTGTAGTATTGATACTGATGAGTTGATTGTGATTATATTTTATGAGATGAATTGGGTTTTTAACAGGATATATCTGCTCTTAAATACTCATGTCTTGCCATTTTCCCGCCAAGCTGACTTCACGGTACGACTCTGGATTTCCCCTCCTCAGCGTGAAGCCCCTCACGTTCGTGGCGTTTTCCAACGATGATCCGACTCGGACTTGAGATAAAGTCCGCAATCTATCCGATTGCCAATGTACAAGTGTTCCTTGACATGCACAGACTGTTCCACCATGACTCACCGGACAAGGAATAGACTGAATATCCTAGATTAATTCCAAGGGAATTTTGTTAGGATTTTGAATAGTGTCTTGTGAACTGACGAGTCGTGTCGTTGAGCTGTGAAGTTGATGTTGAAGGTTGTGATCCACATTTTTATCGTCCGGCTAGCTTGGTTGCTTATTTTCCTATTTAGGAAAATGAGATTTTGGTTCATGGTGTACATGGATGGTATTACACGAGAATGAGAATCGGTGAAAGGCGGACTTTGTTCGAATTCCTTGCTAGACTTGACTTTGTAACCCCAAACAGCTTCTTTAGTCCTCAATTTCTGAGCTTGTTATAAGACGGATATAAGTGAAACCAGCGTATCGGCCAACCGACTCAATGTTTGTTAGAATAGGTTGGTTGTCCAAGCTTTAATCACCATGATACATAGCAGCCAACAACATAAACAATGCACATATCACAGGTAGCTTCTGGGAATCCTCCAATCGCCTTTACAACGAGATGGCCAACTTGAAAACACACTTATGTCTTACACCATAGAGTGAGCCCTCGTGTTCCACTACAGAGATGGAGCAACAAGACGAAAAGAGAGAAGACAAATAATCAATATCTTTACCATCATTTCGGATTACCGAATCATCAATTGAGATAGCCCCTGATTTACAAGTAGTCGAATCGAAAGACGGAAACAATGGCGAGTCTCCGAAGCAAATGAAACCCGAAGAACAAGCTGGGTGCCCCCGGCCGATGTTTCAAGCAAAGAAGGAAAACATATACAGAGGAATCAATCTTTTCGGCATGGCTCTATTAGGCCAACACTTGACCGAAGAGCAATGTGCAGCCTTACTCAGACAGCCTGTCTACCCACCAGATGCAACAGCATTCTTACGTCCGCTGAATGGCTACCTCGATGATATGGGAGATATAAATCATTTGTAGGAGAGTCTGAGCTGGAGCATAGGCAAACGCTTACCTTTTCTACTTCGCTCTGAAGAGCTATGCAGATTTGTGCTGGCTGATTGGAAAGTCCCCCCAGGCAGGGAATATTGAGAAGAGGGGAGTGTGCGGTGCTCTGAGGTAACTCTATAACGGAAGGGTCAAGAGACAGAGAGAGTAAGATCCAGAAGAAAGGGCTCGGGCAATTGCTCTTCATGGCCCAGGTCAGTACAATCTGCCCCAGGTGCAATATTGGGTACGCAAGATGATCCATCAGCGTTTCGAGAGTAAGCAAAGACGCCATCAGATTTTGAACTCAAGTCCTCAACATACTAACCTTGTCTAGGCATTTCAAGAAAATCGCAGTACCGCATCTCGAAAGCCCATGTATATTGAGCAACACCTTCTTAGTGCTTCACAGCGAATGCATCTGGTCTGAGCTTGACACCGTTCCTGAAGACATGAGTTGACCACATTTGCTTCTTCCTTTGGACTGGCCTTATCAAGAGGATTTTGAAGACCCCCCTACAAATGACCTACCACTGCCAACTAATCCTTGGCCTTTTCTGTGGGTCTACGATGCTGATTGGGAACCTCCCAGCCCTACACATCAGGAAAAAGATGACTATTCAGTGACTAAGGGACGTACATGCCAGGGAAGCTTTTTTCAAGGCTATGGCGGTGCCGACGAAGATGAATATGAAGGCCGTGTCAAAGTTGAAGTTAATGCCTTATTTAGTTGACTCTACTGAGCGAGACAGATCTGCGATGGCCCAGTGGAACTTGAGGAAAGACCAGATCTGGGCGTGTAGTTCGGATAGATGTGATTCGTCCAAGCCTGACAAGAGGATGCCTGGACAACCTCGGGATCCGATAAAGAAGCTTTTGAATATTGATGACTAGATTACCTGAAGAGGTAGGGAGGCCGAGGCATGTAAGCTCTGCAGAGTGTGTGTTTGGTTCGTTGTGTCGATGGATGGAGGATAGAGTCAGCTTCAAGGCTATGCCGAGATATCCAGAGTTGTCTTACAATCTGGACCATGCACTATGACTAGTCAATATATCACCCTGACAAGATCCGACAAAATTCTGGCGATGAAGGATATCAGATCCCAGTGGTCTCATATAACATTATCCATTCTCAGCGGTACATTGCACTCCAAAGGGATATCTTTCCATTCAAGCTCAAATAGACTATACTCTAACGTAAATGCTACTTGCCAAGGTAATCTATTATTACCATTGATATGCAGCCAAGCTAGTCTACTAGTCCAGAAATGAGATGAAATCCGATAATTGGGGGCCGTATAAGTTGTGAATCTTATCCACTTGAGCTTCTAGAAGTTTTGACCAATCATCCAAGACCGCAGAAGCGGTCATTACAGAAGAGTCTACGGATTGGTTGTAGATCATGACCAAGCCATCTCTAGATGCTGACGGTCAAGCTAGCCAAGCTCAGGCCTCAAAACACCATGTCAGCCCTACAATGACGTTGGGAAAGTATTTCAAGCTTAACATACAAGCTTCAAGCCATACGGTTAACTCAAAGTAAAGTGGCCAAGGTATCGGGATGTCAATACCTCGACAAGATATGGGCCTTTATCAGTGGATATCTAGAAATACTCTCGAATTGTTCTCCAGATACTCAACTTCGAACCAATATCAAGAACTGCGTCACAAGTCAGACCCGCTTACCTCAGCCAACACCACATCGTAGGCGATCCAATTGCTCCTCGCCAGATTTCTCTGCTCAGCCCAAACCTTGGACCTAGTGCTGACCGAGTTTGCAAAAATTGGGTGTTTGGGTCTAGAGCTGAGAACGTCCGCCTTGGTAGATACACCAATGTTGGATCCATCCAAGAAGACGCAGCATAATTAGAAAATGCTATTGGCTTAGTAGCTAAGATTGAGATACCAATTATGCTACTTCGCGGCGTAGGATCTTGTCATGTAAGCTGTTGTTATAGCCAGGCTTTCACCGTTGGGGTATCATTGTGGGAATAGTCTCCGAGTAGAGTATAATAGAACTCCAGTATCCTAGTACCTTCTAAGGGTGAAGACATATCTCTGACCATTGAACTCTTTCGTTTCATTATTTTGCATATTGAGAGCAGATTCTGCCTCGGTACTTACAAGATGTACTTCTCACTCTCTTCCTTGATCTTCCTTCCCTTGCTCCTTCAATCGTTCATCACCTCAGTATCAGCTACATACTGGAACAACACTAAGAAGTTTGATCTTACCATCACATGGGAGAACTACGCTCCAGATGGCTTCTCACGAAAGATGTTGCTCGTCAACGGGCAGTCTCCTGGACCTGTGCTTGAGATCAACCAAGATGATTTGGTTGTAGTAAAAGTTCATAATCAGTCACCCAATGACCTTACTATTCATTACCATGGTAGGTTTAAATCTTGATAAATTATGAAAGATGCTAATAAGTCAGGCTTGGAAATGAGAGGTACGCCTTGGACTGACGGTGTCCCTGGTGTGACACAGCATCCTATCAAGCCAGGATGCAGCTTCACTTATAAGTTCCACGCAACTCAATACGGCAGCTTCTGGTATCACTCTCACTTCCGGGGCCAAATCGAAGATGGTCTTTACGGAGCAATTATTATTCATCCACGACCTTACGAGCCGAATCCCTTCCATTTGATCGCCAACGATGAAAAAACCCTTCATGCGATTGAGAAAGCCGTCAAGCACGTCAAGCCCATCGTTGTATCAGACTTTGTACATCTTACTTCGTCGGAAAAGTGGGATATGACAGTAGCCGCTGGAATTGAAGATTCGTGCTACGATTCAATTCTCTTCAATGGCAAGGGAAGAGTCGAATGTCTGCCGAAGGATGTTATTGATGCCAATCTCAATGAGATCCAGAAGAGTTACCTTGCGGTGGTTCCAGGTGGAGCTGAGTTTACAGACAAGGCGTAAGTACACAGCATGGCACGCATGATACAGGACTGACCTGTCTAGATGCCTCCCTGCTTCTGCTCTCAAAGCCATCGCCGGCGGCCAAGGCAACGAAGAAGCTCTCCTCCCAGGAACTTTCTCTGGCTGCAAAGAAACAAAAGGCCAACTCGAAGTCATAAAAGTCTCCAACAAACACCACTCTTCAACTAAATGGGTTGCTTTCGACATCGTCGGAGCCGTCAACTTCGTAAACGGCGTCTTCTCCATCGACGGCCACGATCTCTGGGTCTACGCCATGGACGGCTCTTACATCCAGCCTCAAAAAGTACAAGCCATCGCTGTAACAAACGGAGATCGATATTCTGTTGTCGTCAAGATTGAAAAGTCGGGCGATTTTAAGATTCGCTTTAATTCTAATAGTGCGCCGCAGATCATCACTGGTCATGCTATTCTCTCAATTGAGGGATTTGGATATACGCAGGTTTCTGAACCTTGGATCAATCTTGTCGGTGTTCCTGTGTCGAAAGCGGTTGTTGTTTTTAACCAGATGGTGGCATCTCCTTACCCACCCGTGGCGATCTCGCCAACTGCTGATGTCACGTTTAATCTGAGCATGGCGATTAAGGGTGCTTCGTATCTTTGGGCGTTGAACAGTACGGGTCTTCTGTTCAAGGACTTGGATGAACGGCGACCTACTCTGTTTAATCCTCAACCATACGTCCACAACAACGTTACTATCTCGACAAAGCTCGGTCAGTGGGTTGATCTTGTCTTCGTGGCGTCTATGTTCCCCCAGCCTCCTCACCCAATTCATAAGCACGGCTCCAAGATGTATATGCTAGGCACAGGAACTGGTCTCTTCAGATGGAGCTCTGTTGAAGAAGCCGCCAAGGAAATTCCCGATCAGTTCAACCTCGTCAACCCTCCTCGTCGCGACGCTTTTCTATCTGCCCCTGCGGATAAAGAGCCGAGTTGGGTAGTTGTTCGATATCATGCTGCTGACGCTGGCCCTTGGCTTCTGCATTGCCATATCAACAATCACATGCTTGGTGGCATGATGATGGTTATTCAGGATGGTGTTGATGCTTGGCCTGAAGTTCCTGAGGAGTATGCTGAAGGTGGTGATGGGGAGTGAGTTTGAGAAGTATTGCTTCATCTTTTGACTTCGTATCGGGACAAGGTCTCAACATTTTGATCATCCATTTGTTAATATGACTCTTTGCAACTCATCTTTCCTTGAACTCGAATCATGCTATCGCTGTGAGTACTTGCGTAGTTTGGCAAGATGCCATCGCTAAAAGAAAAGTAATAACGAATATCTTATAAAATTAGGCTTGATCATGATGTGCTAAAACAACAAATGCCGGCCGTTTCCAATTCCTTAAAATAGCCAAGTAATCGCATTCTTAGCCTTCGACTTCCACCCCGTCTCCTCCATTACCTTCTCCTCAATCGTATGCACATCAGTCTCAAGATCCATCTCATTCAATCCCACAATCTTTGTCTTCTTAAGAAGCTTCCACACCACGTACATGAGCAGCATAATGGGAAGCTCAATGTACAAGCTAACAAAGCTGACACCGTCGAATTTGGGACTGAAACAGGACCAGCCCTGGACCAAAACGATGAAGCTGTTGAGAATGACGCAGATCCATGGGCCATAGGGATACGTCCAGTTCTTGAAGGGTAGCAGATGGGTCTTGCCTTGTACGGCGAGGGCTTGGCGGAAGCGGATGGATGTGATACCGATGGAGATCCAGCTCAATTGGTTAGAGACACCGACAATGCTGTAGCATGTTAGATATGTTCGAGATTAAGGTATGGGAGACTTACTTCTGAAGCCAGTTCCACAAATCTCCCGCTCCAATGAAACTTGAACCAAAGCAAAGACCAGCTACGAAGCCCGTGGCCAGGACTGCAACCCAGGGCACTCTGTTTCTGTTGAGCTTTCCAAAGACCTTGGGCGCGTGATCCTCTAGAGCAAGAGTATACAACAGTCTCACACCAGCAAAGAGGGCGTGGTTTCCAGCGGAGAGAACACTAGTGAGGATGACGGCGTTGATGACACTTCCAGCAGCTTTGGCGCCTGTCATTTCAAAAACAATGGTGAAGGGCGAAGTGCGGGTTTCCTTGGAGTTGAGATCGGGATAGTTGTAAGGGACGTTGAGACCGATCAGAAGAACTGAAAGGAGGCTGATTTTGTTAGTAAGTTGGTCAATGTGTGAGTTGAGTGAGGACGTACTAGAAGAGAACGATGCGCCAAAACACATTCTTGACGACCTTGGGGATGTTCTTGGTGGGATCCTTTGTCTCACCAGCCGTGATAGCAATACTCTCAGTTCCACCATCTAACACCGTCAGTTTTGTTTCAAGTAAACCAGGATATTGACTTACAAGCAAAAGAAGCAGTGACGAAAACAGAAGCAAAGCCACCAATACCCCCGACAAAAGGCGCATCAGGCAAATGCCAGTATTTACCACCGATATACTCGCCAGTAGCGTTTCCACCACAGTTGACAACAATGCCCATGACGATAAATACAACAATGGTGATGACCTTGAGTAAACTGAGCCAGTACTCAAGCTCACCATAAGCTTTGACGGAAATAATGTTGACGCCAATGAGGACTACCCAGAAGATGAGACTCAGTGCCCATCCTGGGAAGTTATCGGTCCAGTACTGAAGAACAAGCTGTAGAGCGACGAGATCTGAGGCTGTGGAAACAGCATCGTTAAACCAGTAATTCCAAGTCAGAGCAAATCCAAACGCATCGTCAACGAAGCGTCTATACTTATTAGTACTTTATCCAAGCCTCACTCAGATCCTTTGAAACTCACCCTGCAAAAGTACAAAAACTTCCAGCGACGGGTATAAACGCGGCCATCTCTCCCAACGCCAACATAGTCGTAAACACAATAGCTCCCACGATAGCATAAGCGATCAATATCGACGCAGGCCCACCCGTAGCAAGCGATTTGCCCGTGCCGAGAAAAAGACCAGTTCCAATCGTCCCTCCAATAGCAATCATCTGCACCTGTCGCGCCGAGAGCGAACGCTGCAGCAGATCTGATTGCGTGGGCCGGGCCCCATCGCTGTCTGTTCTGGCGGGGAAGTTCTCAACGTCATCGTCAGGAGATTTGGTGTGGTGTTCTTTTTCTGGCGTTGAAGAAAGGTACGCCATTGTGAGTTGATGTGATGTCTCAATTCAAGATATTAACAGAAATAAAGGCATGAGAATATATTCATCGACAAGTTCGTCTTTGACTGTAGATGTACTGCAATTCCAGATCCGCAAAAAACGAGGCACGAGGAATTGCGTGCTCAGAGGCAAATCCACTCTACAGCTGTCAAAGAGTTACAGTTACGTACTGTTTTCTGTAGGTGGTATTATTCCTTCTTCTTCCCATGTCGATGGGATCGCCAAAGTGACAAACTTGAGCCCGCTTGGGAAGGTGGCTAAACTCGAATCTGTCCGTCTCAGCACTAAAAAGTTCCGTGGTAACGTCGCATAAACCCACATTAAGCACCTTTGACTGTACTTTCAGGAAAGAAATATGTTTCTCAAATAAGTAGGGATAATAAATAAATTCTGTTACGATATTTATGGAGTTTCCTTTCTCTTCCTACATTTCTACCTATATCTTTCAAGTATATATTGTTCATCTAAGAGTCGTCTAAGAATACAGATATATCTATGCAACCCACCAAAACGGCCACTCCGGCGAGTTAGAGGGTCACTTCGGCCCCATTGTGCCGACGGTTTTTATATTCAAGTTGGGTCATTTCCGAATTTGCCATGAAATCTCTGCTTACTATCAAGCACTGACAATCAGCCTGAAGGATTCCCAATGGGCTGGCTCAGTGGTCTGGCCTTGTTTATATCCAAGCGTACCAAGAATCGATGTCGCAATTCCTTTGACAATGACAACACTGCCCATGCTTATTATTCTCTCAAGATGTCGTTACACTCAGAAAACTGCTGTGCGGCTCTCATGACATTTATGAGACGATACCCATGCCAAGTTTGGTCTGGCCAAGCCGGGAATTAACATCAGAGCCAAGCCCTCCGTCGCCTTGTTGATGTTCTAGAAGCCAGTGTTAATAAGCAATGCCAAGATCAGACACCTTTATTCCCGTGCGATCACTATCACTTCATTTCCGTCGGGTTGATCCCAAGTCTGGTGTCTCTTTATCGCCAATTGAATCAGAGGTCTTGATAAAACTCTGGCTTTTATATCTTTACTCAAGTCAGAAGGAGAGAGGCTTTCTGGTCCGCAGTCTTATAAATCCATCTCTGAGGTATATGCAATTATAGCTTGGATCAATGTTTCTATTTACAACAGTACTGCTACGCGTTTAACCATGAAGCCATGGATACGAGAATAGAATACTGTCCTCACTGCAAGTTATGTTGGGCAAACTTTATTTCCTTTTCTTTTTCGCTTTCTTTCTAACTGGCTGATAATACTGCTGAAATGTGCCAAGGCTAAGACTTCCAACCTCAAAACGTCCTAGAAGACGATCACCACGAGCAACTGATTAAGATATGGCTGGCGAGATTTCCACTATAGGTGTTAATATTGGCCAGATGAAGTATTCTGCCAATTTCTATACGGGGCGTTCTTTCAGTCTTGTTTCAGGCTTGGGCTTGTTGTTTATCACAGGCTACAGGCTTCTAAGTTGTAACGTATGGATCCATGCACCGCAGGATCCTTCATCAAGGAAGGCTACCAAATTACCACCACAACCCAATATGACCAGTTGACTCTGTTCTTAGCATATCAGCCTTACACTAACTATCAATGCATTGATATTATCATGAAAGCCTAGCTGTCACCGGCGTAGGACTTGTGGTGGCTGTGTGGATCTCCAGCCCCAGCTCATACAGGCAGCAACAACAACAATAAAAGCACCAATATCTATCTCTCAATCCCATAAAACTGTCCTTTTTAGGACAGATCTACTTAATAGGCATCAATAGTCCATCTCTACAAAAAATGCCATATTCATTCACTTTTTCTTTATAAACTGCTACGCTGACTTACAAGGATGCTCTCCAACATTGCCTCAAAACTAGGTCTCACCTCCAAACCCCCTTCACATTCCTTCCTCAAACCTCGCGATCCAAAAAACATGTTCGTCAAAGTAGACTACACGTCAAACGACATCCCCATCCCCGATGAATTCCTGACTTGTCCACCTGCAAAACCTATAACATCTCATCAAATCGACTTTACAAACTCTCCTCTTCCTCAGTATGACGGCCACACCGCTATCGTGCTAGACAACGTTCTCTCACCAGATGAATGCCGTGAGCTTATCTCTCTAGCTGAAGCGTCGGTGCCGCGCGCTGATGAAAGCGCGCCGGCGTGGAAACCCGCTTTAGTCAATGCTGGGCCCGGCTTGGAGGCTTTGGTGCCAGGATATAGGGAGAGTGATCGTATTATCTGGGATCAGCAGACGGTCGTTGATCGGCTTTGGGAGCGCTGTGCGCTTTCTGAGGGTTTGCGTGAACTTCTTGCTGTTGTGCCGCCAGAGCCTTACATGAAAGGTGGAAAGTGGGTGTTTAGTCGGTATAATGACAGGATGCGGTTCTTGAAGTATTCACCTGGGCAGTTCTTCAAACGTAAGTCAAGTTGTCTCTTCCAAAAACTTTGCTAACAAAACAAACTCCAGCTCACTGTGACGGCCCTTTTTACTACACCGAAGGACCCGGAAAGGAATTTGAGACCTTCTATACCGTTCATCTCTACCTCAACGACTCTGTTGAGAACGATCCTGCATCAGAGCTTCAAGGCGGCGCAACTTCGTTCCTGGACAGGAAAGGAGAGAAGAGGGTTGATGTTAACCCCAAGGCTGGCAGTGTCCTCATCTTCCAGCACAAAGGGCTCTTTCATGAGGGAGCGACGGTGCGCAAGGGAATCAAGTACACTATGAGAACAGATATCCTCTACGAGTGGGTGGCTGATAAGAGCGCTGAACAAGAGTCTGATGAGGCCAAGCCAAAGGCTGCTTGGTGGGAGTAAAACGAAATTGCATTAGGAATGTGTAGCCTATATTCTATATCATAACTATCACTATTTGGGTATTTTCCTCTCCTCCATAGTTATCGCCATTTTGGCATTCTCTTCTCCTCCATAATTATCGCTGTTTAAGCTGTTTAGGCATCTTCCTCTCCTCCATAGCTTCCATGTCCTTCTTTTTATAAAAATGCGGTGCCAACTCAGCCAGCCATCCTGCCTCGATCGGCATCACACTGCGCATGTACTCCTTCGTCGTCAGCACAAGCTCAAAGTACACCACCGTCTTCACCGGCGGATCGACCGCCATCAACACGCTGCTGGGATGTGTCCACACAGTCGTGTTGTTCTTGATGGTCCTGTAGCCATCGCCGCTCTTCTGCAGTCGTGCGGCGTTGGGGAAGAACCCAGCTGTGATGGCTCGCTTGATGGGAAGCAGGTTGGAGGTGCCGCATGTGGAGGGTGCGACTTCGACACGTTCGCAGAGCTTTGCTAGTTGGTCGCGGACATCGCGTGCTCGGGTGAGGGAGCGCTGTTGCAGAAAGTTCTCCTTGGCCCAGATGGGGGAAAAGTCACTGTCGACCCATTGATTCCATACGTTGAGCAGTGTTATGTGATCACCGCCGTCTTTGACTGTGAATCGATTTCGAGCGCTATCTGCGAGAATCTTCTTATCCTTGGGTCGGAACCAGAGCGCAGAAGCTTCACCAAGCATCGACACAATAGACAGAACCTCTTCAACACATCCCTCTTTATCTGCAGCCAGTACAGCCTTAGCAAGCATAGGGTCAGTAGGGAATTCACCCATTTGTCGTCCAAGCTTGGTCAGCTCTCCACGATGGTTCAACGCCTGCAGAGCGAACAGCTGATTCAGTGCACCAATAAGAGTTTCTGTGGGCGGAGGGTCCATGAACTCGAAGTCAAGCAGTTCATTGATACCAAGTGACTTCAGCTGAAGCACAACGCCATTCAGGTTTGTCCGTTGGATTTCTGGTGTGGTCGATTCGTCCATTTCGTTCATGTATGCGAACTTGGTGTACAAACGGAAACACTTTCCAGGACCAACACGACCGGCTCGACCACTTCGCTGATTGGCAGAAGCTCTTGAGCAAGGAACAACGACAAGATTAGACATGCCGGTGGCAGGATTGTAGACATTTTCCTTGACATAGCCGGGGTCAATGACATAAACAATGCCATCAATGGTCAAACTGGTTTCGGCGATGTTGGTGGCCAACACGACCTTGCGAGCTCCGTCAGGTGTAGGCTCAAAGATCTTTGACTGTAACTCGGAGGGCAGGTTGGCGTAGATAGGACAGATGACCAGTTCTTTGATACGACTGCCGAGCTTTTTCGCTGTTTCTGCAATTTGAAGCTCAGCTGCCTCAATCTCGTCTTGGCCAGTCAAGAAAATTAGAATATCCCCCTTTGGCTGGGTAGTGTGAATCTGGAATGTCGTTGTAATGGCTGCCGCAAGGTAATTCGCTTCGGGATTACCTGTATAGTAAATATCAACTGGATATCGTCGACCGGGAATGTTGAAGATAGGCGCATCGTCGAAATAGTGTGCAAACTTCTCAGCGTTCATGGTAGCCGAGGAAATCAGCAACTTCAGATCAGGCCGCTCTCTCGACAAATCCTTGATCAACGCCAACAGAATATCAGTATGCACTGTACGTTCGTGAGCCTCATCGATCATCAGTGCTGAGTATCCTGCAAGATCTGGCTCCGTCATGAACTCTCGTAGCAACATGCCATCAGTCATGTACTTGAGAACAGTCTTGTCGCTGGTGCAGTCTTCGAAACGAATGGTGTATCCGACTTCATTGCCGACTTTGACGCCAACTTCTTCGGCCACACGAGCTGCTACACTCATGGCAGCCACACGCCGAGGTTGTGTACATCCCACCTTCATGCCGTTTTTGGTATAACCCGCCTCATGAAGATACTGTGGTAGCTGAGTTGTCTTTCCACTACCAGTCTCTCCGACGACAACCAGAACCTGATACTGCTCAAGCGCGGCGAGGAACTCGTCTCGATATTGGTAAATTGGCAAACTCTTTCGTGTCTCCTGAATTGACAGTGCTTTCTTCTCGGCTGCATCGATCTGCGCCTCGAAGAATTGTTGCTCCTTGGTCAATTTTCGATCGTCGCCAGGCAGACGCGAGTCCAAGTTCCACTGGATGTATTGCGAATCATCCAGAACATAGTCGTACTCGTCATTTTCTCTTTCGCCGCGCTGGATCTGCGCCTTGGCCTTTGTCGCTTGTTCTCGCTCCCATTCCTCATGCTCGGTAACGAACTTCTCCTGTCCGAATTCATCCTTCTCAACGTGTCGCTTGTAGAGTGCCTCTTCCTTTTTCTTGCGATCAAGTTTTCCTTTCTCGGTGATGTAATCTTCGGGCATGTAGTATCCATCTCGATGGTCGTCAATCTTGAGTCGCTCCTCAGCCAAGCGCAGAATCTCTCTGTTCTTGGCAAACTCAGCCTTCTCCTTTTCTGAAAGTCGCACGCCGCTCCTCAACTCAGCCGTCTCCTCTGCAACCTGTTTTCGTAGGAGAGCAAGTCGTTCGGCCTCTCGTTTCTTGAGGTACTCCTGTCGCGATCGCTCTCGAATATCGGGTAGCGCAGTGTTTCGTGCTTCAGCGTCCTCGGCAAGTTTCCTTCTTGATGAGGATTCTCCATCTCTATTATCGTTCTTTGACTTTTTGCTGTCCTTCTCTCTCAAGCGCCTTGCAAAAGCCTCGCGCTCTTCAATATCTTTTCTCCGTTCCAATTCCTCTTTCGCGCCATCGGACAAGTCTCCATCCTTGGGCTCATCATGACTCAATTTGACCCTTTTGCTTGCTGACTCTTCAAACTCAGGCTCGTCATCTTCCTCTTCAGGTCCATCAGAAGGTGGCTCCTCGTCCCCCCATCGATCATCAAAGTCAGCCTTGTCATCGCGTCGTCGGTATTGTTTGGGGCGGCTATGTTGTGAAGAAGAGCCTCGGCCGGGGGATCTTGAGCGACTGCGGTCGCGACGTGATTCCGAGTGACGAGAAGATGACTTGTCGTCGCGGTCTCGCTCGCGATGTCGATGCCGATGCCTGTGTTTCTTCTCCTTGGAGACTTTCTGAGGACCTACCTCATCCTCATTCATAGGAACAAAAGCGTACTTTTTGGAACTCATGATGCTTCTTGAGCTTTGAATGATGGATACCGTACGGAGTAAGAGCTCGAGATATTGGCTACGACCCGTGGGTCCTCTAAAATTAGGTAAGTTACCTAATAGGCCAGTAAGTTTAGGTAACTAGCACGTGATGGTTTTAGTCTACAAATAAGGTACTTAAAGCCGGCTTAGGTCCACTTCCCCCAATCATATGGCTAGAAACTCAAGCCTGAGACCCACGGGTCAAGGCGAATCTCTTGAGTCTTTACGTCTTTACGGTAGAATCTATCGCCGTCAATTTATTCCAAAAGCTAGGAAGAGTCCCCAGGCATGCAACGCGGAGGCGAATGGCAGCCCCAGGCAGAAGAAGCTGGTGGATGCGACAATGCAGGCTTGACGTCCCCTCGGAGTGGAAAAACCCCCAGAAATCACTTCAGGTAATTCTCATATGATAAAAGGGCATATTAATAATAAGTTATATAAGAGAGTACTGACTATTAGAGTACTTACTATGAGATAGTATAAACTATATGAAGATATCATCATAAGTTTAGGGAGGACTTTATTATGCATGCAGGTAGGTCGATTCCCGAGACGTCCAGCCCATGATTGGAGAAAGGATAATCCGGGAGCAAATGAAGCTTCGCCACCAATCATAAGCTCTCGATAAGAAGCCACTTTGCAGGGATGTACCGATAAGCTCGCTATTGAACCCCCAAAAAGTGTAGCAAGCAAGCATGATAACACGCTGGTGTTTCGAGGTCCTTTGAGGCGAGTTCTTTGTTCTTCGTGGTTTACTAACTTTCTTCTCTCTTTTCGCAACACTTTTGAACTTGATCCTTCTTTGCAACTCAGATCGCCAGTTTACAAAATTCCCATCAGTCCTTCTCGATTTTTTAAATCTGCCTGACGAGACACCATGTTATTCCATACAGTGGCCCTCGTGGTCCTTCTAGCTCTGGTCCAGCTAGCTGTATGCGCCGAGGACTACTACAAGGTACACCAATTCCCATACACTCATAAATGTTCAGAGATTAACAGTCGTGCAGGTTCTTGGTGTTAATAAGAGAGCCACAAGCAAAGAGCTAAAGCAAGCATATCGTCAACTGTCCAAGAAGTTCCATCCTGACAAGAACCCGTATGCCCCTCCATCACCATCCCTCTACCTGATTTCTAATACTGACCTTATATAGTGGCGATGATACCGCACACGACAAGTTCGTCGAAGTCTCCGAAGCCTACGATGTCCTAAGCGACGACGAAATGCGCAAGGTCTACGATCAATACGGCCACGAGGGCGTTCAGCAGCGCCGCCAGGGAGGTGGAGGCGGCGGTGGTCATGATCCCTTTGATCTCTTTAGCCGTTTCTTCGGTGGTCATGGTCACTTCGGTCGAGCATCCAGCGAGCCTCGAGGTCATAACGTCGAAGTCCGTGTCGAAATTACCCTCCGTGACTTTTACAACGGCGCCACCACCGAATTCTCCTGGCAAAAGCAGCACATCTGTGAAGCCTGCGAAGGTTCTGGAAGTGCAGATGGCCAAGTCGATACCTGTCACTCCTGCAACGGTCACGGTGTACGCCTCATGAAACGCCAGCTCGCTCCTGGCATGTTCCAACAGTTTCAACAACGATGTGATGCCTGTGGTGGTAGGGGCAAGATCATCAAGCACAAGTGCAAGGTCTGCCAGGGTCAACGGGTTGAGAAGAAGGCCACGAACGTTCAACTCAACATCCAGCGTGGAGCTGCTCGCGACTCTCGTCTTGTCTACGAGAACGAAGCCGATGAGAGTCCTGATTGGGTCCCTGGTGACTTGCTCGTAACATTATCTGAGAAGGCTCCCTCATATGATGAAAACCCCGATAAGAACGATGGCGCATTCTTCCGTCGCAAGGGTGATGATTTATACTGGACTGAAGTTCTCTCCCTTCGCGAGGCCTGGATGGGCGGCTGGACTCGCAACCTCACTCATCTCGATAACCACGTTGTGCGCCTAAGTCGACCCCGCGGTCAAGTCATTCAACCTGGTCATATTGAGACCGTCACTGGCGAGGGTATGCCTATCTGGCATGAGGATGGCGACAGTGTCTATCACAAGACCGAGTTTGGAAACCTATACGTTGAGTACGCAATTGTGCTACCCGATCAAATGGATACCAACATGGAGAGCGATTTCTGGAGTCTTTGGGAGAAGTGGCGGCTTAAGAATGGTGTCGATCTGCACAAGGACAGTGGACGGCCAGAGCCAAACCACGCGCGTGATGAGTTATAATGAGGAAAAGGTGATTGGCGTCGAGGATGAGGAGTTGGGTGAATTTACCAAGAGGAGGTCATCTCATGTATAGTGTCGATATAAAAAGATACCAGCTGCATGTTTAGAATATTACATATATTATGAAAGTGATACCGAACCAAACTCTTCAGCTGCTCATCATGATCAGGCCCACAGATGTAACGTCGACTTGCAAGGACACAAACAGAACAAACCAACGATTTGATCAACACAAACAACTCGTATCATAATATCACGGCGTAAAAGCTTTAGCTTAATAACAAACGAAACTTCTACAACACACTCTCATTAAATGATAGAGCGTAAATTCCGAAAGAAACCAAACAAACTATCACAGACTTGAACTCCTATATAAACTTAGAACACATCAATCCAATCTGCCTCTTTTCCCCCTTCTCATTGATATAATCATGACAGTTTCACTACTTCCCAATACAACATGTCCACTTCAACCCAAACCAGCACTACTTCTAGCAGCACCTCCAACACGTCAACTTCCAACGTGGTAGCAGTCCCTCGCTCAGATCCCACCACTGTCAAAAACCAAAACACGTACAAATTTCCAGTCCTTTGCGGAAAATGCGGCGGCGTGTTGAGGGTCGCATCGAGCAGTTGCAAGTGCGAGGTTGGTTCTGATGTTGCTCGCGCCACTTGATTAGTCTGTAGCCTATACGATTTGTGGGGGGCAGTTACATATATAAGGAAACGCTATTTTGATACTATAATATTATTCGATACTCTACAATAACCTTGGTAGAAAAGGAAGGGCTGTCTCTACACATAAAGCAGTCCTCTTTCACAAGTACATTGATAATAGGAAACGTAGAACAAGGATAGAGGGGACGAGGAAATATTATAAACAGACATCAACCGTGTTTCTCTATATCGGCCGTAATGTATAATAGTCGTAACATCATATCATAAGCTCAAGTTCAAAAGCAAGCCATTAATCATATCCAACCAAAGAAATCGTTCCAAGAATCGCAATCATCAAGTCGTTAATCCCGATGTCTCCTTCTGCGTCTCCTTCTTTCATGACGTCCGTCTTCAATAGCCTCTCGTTGCTCTGGTTCCTGCAATCCGCCGAGAATATTTCCAATCAGACCAAGCCATCCGCCTCTACCTTCAAGTGCTCCAGTTACACCACGAACTAGCTGATCTACAGCTTGGCCATCTGTTCCTGCTACTTGCCATGCACCTCTGACGTCCAAGTCGCCTCGATGTCTTGGTTTGTACTGAAATTCACCTTGTCTGCGTGTCAAGCCGCGGCTCTTCCTTGATCGTCCATCCAGGGGCCTACCCTGTCTGTCGAATCGATCAGGTAATTCTTCAACAGGCTCATCCGAACTAGACTCATCATCTCGATGCTCGTGTCTCCGTCCAAAATAATCGTCAACATCCATGGCTGGGGGAGTAGATTTCGAGCGTGGCTTGACATGCACAAGACCTTGAAGTAAGTCATGAGCCTGTTGCTCTTGTCTCTCTTTTTCCTCTTTGGCCGCTGCCTTTCCGCGGTGTAGCTTCATTGTCATCGAACTCATAGGTGACATAGGACCAAACACCACCGACTTAGCCGGTTGTCCCTCATCAGACGAGTCTAGAGCATCTGTTACGAAGTCAGCTTCAATTCTTTGTCTAAATCCAACAACCCTCCCAGTATATCTGGACGCACCCTCGTCTAGGCCTCTTAAGCCAAGGTTGTGGACAGGATAACTCACATTGTCAGGCGGTCTTGGGCCACCCGCCGGTGGAGGTCCCGGGGGTCCTGGGGGAGGTGGTGGCCCAGGAGGTCCTGGCGGCGGTTGGTAGCTAGCAGGTCCCGTTGAGAGTCCTCGAGGAGGTCCGGGAGGTGGAGGAGGATAGCCAGTGTAGTCTTGAGGGATGTACGGCTGGAATTCCCCAGATCGATTCGGGATATTGTTATAAGGGTTTCCAGGCGGAGGAGTAGGATCCATAGGATAAGGTGGGAAGCCAGCACCACCAGAAGCCATGGGTGGTGAGCGTGAGCGAGGGCGACGATCTTCATAGTCATCAAAGCCTATTTCATTGTGGTCAGTCAACACAATCATGGTCACTCAAGGACTGCTCACGTTTCCTGGAACGACTTCGAGACCGGGTGCGTGAAGGAGATCTAGTAGCTCGACCACGGCGGTCCCGCTCATCGTCTAGTTCACGTTCCCGTTCCAGTTCAAGTCGACGTTCCCTAGAGCGCTGTTCTCTCTTCTCTCTATCCTTCTTTTCCTTGTATTCCTTGATACCAAGGGCTGCAGCTCCTGCGGCGGCCGCGGCCCTGAGTCGGCTTCTGCTGCGTTTACGGTCAGGATTGGAACCTACAGACGACGCGGAGCGGCTACGGTCGCGTCGTCTGCGGCGCCGACGTCTTGCCTCCGCTTCGGATTCGTAGCCTCGCGAGGTGGGCATCGCGAGGGGATCGGTGCCGTATTCAACTACGGGGCCTAGCTCAGGATCAGTCCCGCGCTCTGAACGAATGGATCTGGCCTTGGACCTGCTCCTGCTCCGGCTTCTCGAAGGGCCTCGGCGGTAGTACTCATCATCGCTGCTGTTGTCACTGCCGTCCTTCTTGTCCTTGCGTTTCTTCCAAACATGGTGCGCCGCCTTTGCCGCTACAGCTGCACCTGCGATCTCAGCACCGCGGCGAAGTCTGGACTTGCTGCGGCTCCTTGATCGGCTGCGCGAACTGCTTGATCTACTACTGCTGCGGCCGCGAGAAGACTTAGACCTGTTGCGAAGATGCTTCGCGACACCTGCAGCAGCAACAGTACCCAAGGCAGCCTTGGCCGCTGTCGACAGACTGCGACGGCGGCTAGTGCTCTTTGTCGTGGTTGTGCTTCTTCGAATGATGGATCGCGAACGAGAGCGCGAGTAGTCATCGGAGTAATAACCACGGCGACGGCTTCTGCCTCGGATCGCCTCCTCCTTTTCAATCTTATTGGACTGGTAGTATTTGGCGGCACCAGCAGCAGCTAGTGCAACAGCAGCGATTCCGAGACCCTGCTTAAGTCGGGAGGAACGGTCGGGAGAATCGTCGTCGCCATGCCAGCGGTCGCCATAGGCGCTACGGGCTCGTCGCAATGCCTCAGTGCCGAGTGCTCCAAGGGCAGCTCCAGCGATGACCTTGCGGCCGCGGTTTTCGGGCAGTTCACCGTAGCTATCGCGGCGACTGTTGAGAAGAGCTGTGACACCAGCGCCAGCGAGAGCGCCTTCTGCCAGGTGTCGCTTGTGGTGAGGGCTTTCGCTACCCTCACGGCGACGGATAACCTTGCGGCGGACGTAATAATCGTCGTCATCGCTGTAGTGGCCGTGATCACGACGTCTGCGGTCATAGCGCTCAATGGCGTAGTCGCGACCATCACGGGAGTCGCGATGTTCGTGGCGATAATAATACTCCTCCTCTGAAGGGCGATGTCGGTGCTCATGTCGATGCTCTCGATGTTCCCTCCTGACTACAACCTGCTGTCTCTCGGGCTCCTTTTCGCGAATGACGACCACGCCAGGTTGCTGTTGCGTGCGGGGAGAAACGATGACGGGTGCCGGTGTAGGGGCCTCTTGAACAATGATTCTCTGCGGTTCAGGTGCGCGCTGTCGAATGATAACGGGAGCTGGTGCGGGCGGAGGGTCGTAAGGGGTGTAATATTCCGTTTCCTTGCGGTATCGCTCAACATCGCAGCCATGAGTGTCGTCAATATGTTCCTCGACCCGCTTCTCAACGCGATAATCGCCATTGTCTCGGCGTTCAGTCCTGACCATTTGGTTTTCAACCTTCACATCTTCATCGAACAGGGCGTCAAAGCGAGAGCGTCGATCCCAGTCACGCTCGACTTCCTTAGTCTCTACGAAAGCTGGTGCACGGGATCGATCACCGACTTGAGAGGGCGCCTGCATCGGCATAGGCGGGGGTGGGGGAGGATAAGTCTCTCGTTCAGTTTCCTTCTCAAAAACATAGGATCGAGGGGCTGTGTCTCGACCACGATCCTCGTGAAAACTGGCATGAGAGGGGGCTCCCTCGAAAGCAGAACGAGGGCGATCCGGGGCAAAAGAGCGTCGGTCCTGCTCAGCCAAGTCGCCAGAGGAGCGGCCACCATAGCGGGAGAAATGGGAACGCCCATCATCAAATTCGGAAGTTCGTTCGAAGCGATCTGACCTGCTTGGTGCAACTTTATATCGTCGGATTGTAGTTTTGCGATAGCGCTCGTCGTCGGACGAGCCATCTTCCCGCTCCCACTCCCTCTCACGGTAGACGCGAGAGTCTCTGTAGACGTCACCCATCGCGGGGTGTGACAGGGGGTATAAGGCTGTACGTGTGCGATAAAGTTGCGAGGGTCCAGAAAAGAGAAATGTGGTCGCAATGGGAGCAAATCCAGAGGTTTAGTAGAAAACGCCTAACGAGAAATCAACAGCGAAATCTATCGAGGTTTGTTTGTTTGTATGAGGAAGAAGGGGAGAAGACTGGTTTGTGGAGGGGAAAGTGGAAAAGCTGGGAAGTAACCTAGAATGAGCTATGACGGAACCTGCTGAGCAAGAGAGAAGTGAACTGGGCATTTCGGAATGGCTGGGCTGGGGTGGGATTCAGTGATTGATTCTGATTCACCCAGGCATAGCTTAGCGTGGGGCATCAGTGCCCGGCTCAGCGTGTGCGTGGAGCCCTTAAACTTAGGTTCAGTGAATGGACACGGCATTTGACAGGGGTTAAGGAGAAAGCCTGCTGTGGCTATGATGGAAGATGATGCTGCTGGTGCAGTAGAGCATGGCACGGGATTGGATGAGTCGTCGAGATGGGTGGCAGAAGGTCTCTTGTTCTGCCCGGCTGATGCTGGGCGTTGAGTTGCAACGCCAATCAAGCCTCGCTTGGAGCAAACCATTCATTCAAGATTCTGCAAGAAGAACGTTTTCTTGCATCTTGAAAGGTTCAACTTTCGAGGATCGTTTATGCCCAAATACGGTGGAATACCTCGAGTCCGCCATAACACATTGACTCAAATACCAGGCGAATGGCTACACTTCTTTGTCCCATGTCAGAGCCTCTCTTTCAACCTTTGTTACACCAAACCCGTTCATGTCAACGCCCGTCCCGAGTCAAAGAAAATCGAGGCCTGGCCTTGTCTCAATTAAAACCCCCAACAAACTTGAAAAGTCGAGGACAAAGCCAAATCACACGGGGCCACCCTCCATCTCGGGATCTAAAGAGCCCACAACCACAACCACAACCACAACCACAACCTTGCTCGCTTCCATCAAGGCCCAGTTCTTCATCGACAGGGACATTTTCCTCATTCTCCGGCTACTAGATAAAACTCAAAAGAGAGCGAGCGAAAAGAATGAGGCGACGAAGCTTTCCCTTGGACGTCCCGAACCGTGACCTTGGCCGACCACGAATCAATATGCTCATGCATCATCGCCAAAGACTCCACTCAAGATGTCTCAAGTGTCGTCATAGGCTTTTAATTGAAAACCCCACCTCTTAAACCCTTGACGATCAACACCTTGGTTCTTATTCTCCCGGCGGAGTTCATCTCGTCTCACCTGAGCTAGGATAGTAACAAAAAAAGAAAAGAAGAGAGGAAAATTAGACAAATAATCAGGAGAGATACCTACAGAGTCGTCAGGCTCCGCTTTCCAAGGTCCATTGATTACGCAGTCCTTCAGGTTGAGTCACCAGACTCTCTTTGTCGGAGGCCACATGGACAATCAGTGCTTACAGAACTGAACTGACCAGAGCCTTGTTCCATGCACTACGACTACCCACTCTACCACTGCCGTCGTCTCGAAGGGTCCCGTCTGATGGGCTTCTCCGTAGTGCCATTCTGTCCTCATGACTGGAATGTTCCATGCTTTTGCCTTTTCCCATAGCAGCATGGCGGCCTTTTCAATACGACCATGCTATGAAGTCAGGCAAACCACTTTGCCTCAAACACATGCGTTGATTCTTTGTTAAAGAGATGGGGCGTCTAGGTTTTGATCACTCAGCCTCACTGAATAATGCATCCAGGTTACGAGTAGACGAATTATCACACAATCACTTCCAGGGTAAGCAGCTCAAACATCTTGGCAAGTTCACAAACAGCATATCGTATTGTTAGGTGAAAGTCTGCTATCAATTGCCTTATGCTAAAACCAGATTCCCATGTTTTACCTAAACTCCATAATATCAATTGTACATAACCCCAAGCCAGAAGTCCTTCTGCTTGGCTCTCTAGCAGCGCTGCATGCTACATGTTTGTATTCTCATATGCATCCAACCATCTACTGGTCAAAACCCTCCTTTGTTCCCAATACACCGACACCACCGTTGCTGCGTCTTCGTCGGCCAATTACATCGTGGATCCAATCACTGATTGTGAAACCCCAGTGTCCAGCGACGAGAACACCGCTCATGATGTTGATGATCTTGACCAGTAAGCTGACAATACCGTCACGGCTCTCGTGAACAGTCAACAGGATCGGCTCGATGTCGTACTTAAAGAAGATACCGGGGATGAATCGCTCGTCGACCGTCTTGCTCTGCTCTGTCACAGCGTATTGGTTCGTGAGGATAGACTTCGAGTTGACGCTGTACATGGTGGGCACAACGGAAAGGTAGTATTGAAACTTGTGGAAGTTATCGGGTGCCTTGTTGACAGTTTGGTCAAGGGGGTTGACAAGGGAGGGGTAGAATGGACCGTAGGAAAGCTCCGAGATGATGTGCGAGAAGTTGAACCCTGAGACTGGTTAGCACTCTACATGAATCACTCATTCGTTGAACTTACTGCTGTGGTCGAGATGCTCGCCATTACCCCTATAACCGTGGCCTCGAGCAGTGATATGGAAATCACCCTGCACCTTGTTCAAGTCCAGACTTCCATAAATACGGCAGCTGTCGGCGTTACCCTTGAATCTGGGGGTCTTTGCCCACTTGGCCCTCTTCTTTCCAAGCGCAACAATATCGTGAACGTGCTCCTCACCGAAACCCTCGTCTTCATATCCCAAATCGTCGTATCCGGAATTAGTGTTAACTCGGCCTTGACTATCCCGTCCAAGCTTGTGAACACCCTTGTTGTCAACCCACTGTCCCCAGAGAGTTCTATCTGCCTTGAGGCGCCTAGCAGCCATGATGTGATCGCCAGACGCATCCTGGACGTTGACGTGGATGTCGTCGCAATTCATCTTAACCACGATATCCATGTTGATCTGGAGTTCTCGCGACACGCCTGCCTCAACTTCGAACAAGTGAGATTCTGCGCCGCGCCACCAGCGACCTAATTCACCCCAGATGAGAATAAGGGAGACGATAGACATGGCGACTGTCCATTTTCCACCTCCCGAAGTTCGTTGGACATATTGCGGCTTTGACTTGGCTATCGAGAATTAGCGCATGGAAATACCAGCAGTAAGGAGAGACATACGGAATGCATCGAAAGCGCTGACCAAGCTTCCCTCCTTAGGACCAAACTTGTCCTCATCGTAATCCGGCTTTTCTGATCCGTTCATCATTGTTGCAAAAGTCTTCTAGTCCCGCTAGCTCGAATATATACAATGAAAACCGTATCGGCGTCGTGTGTCGCGAAATCGAGGTATTGTCGCAAACTATTGTCGAGAGCCGCTTGATCGACACCAAATGCGCAAGGTGTTCCTAATGCCGCATGCCTTGGTGAAAAAGGCTGAAGGACTGGAAACCAATTGGAACCGGTTTCAGTGGTCGTGATTGTTTCGTTCGAGATGCGACCACGTTTTTGCTGGTGAACGAAATTGAATCGATGTCGTCGCTTCGTTGAACGAACTCGCCAGCCGCAATCAGAAAGGACAGCTTACTGTAACTAAAGTTGTCCCCTGAAGCGGCGTCGTCAGGGTCTAGCTGCTGATTGGCTGGCGAGGCCAAGAATGGGATAAAGTGTCGCCGAACCGAGCTTGTTCCTGGACCAGGGTCGGATTTAACACGGCTTTACTGCCAGAGAAGTCTACTTAACGTTAGAAGGAAGCATCACATGTTAATGTTCCAGTGAAGAATGGTACGTTGAAGTTATCAGTTTTCATAATGATTCATGTAGATAACTATTGCTTGAACGTAAGTTCTAGCCCCGTGGCATCATATGGTACCGTGAGTGCGCCGACCAAAACAAGAGGAGACGTCTTCAGCTCCTGAAGGATTCAAAGAATTCAAATCAGGGATATCAGGAAGATGTGAGATAAATCAAGCCATATTCGATGCTCAAGGCTCTTATTCATATTTGCAAACAATCTCAAGAACCTCGCTTCTAGTCAATGGATATGTATTGTATTGGAGTCACTGAGTTGGGTCTTTGCAACGGTACTAACTCAGCTCATATCTATTTGATGGACATACATGGTGCATTCATGGTAAGACCAGTCCAACCGCCACTTCGATCAAACCGTAGATACACTCAGTGAAAACTTTGTAGCTCAGAGGGATGACTGGAGGGGACACAACATGTAGAGATATTCGGGCCTGTCATGTTTTCCAAACACTGGGTTGACACCATGATAATAATAAGATGAGGGGTGTGCCTTTTCGCTACCTCTATTAGTGACTGAGAAAGAAATGGGAGGGCTAAAATTTTCTATCAAACTAAAACTTCAGTATAAAGAGTCTATTGAGAAGAGAAATTGTACTGTCATAAGAAATCCCTACGCTCCTTTCATTGAGCATTGAACATATAGTTGACCATCTATCAACACATGCTGATATTACCTACCTGATTCTATTCTTGACTAAAATTATATATTTCCTAACTCAATAAATAACCAGGGCAAGAAAGATCTTTAGAATCAAGGTAAACCTGAAAGTAGCTCTTCTGCGTCAGTATCCGTTGGCTGTTCAGCGCACATATTCGGATCATCATCAGGAACCTACCTACACAAAATATATCCAGAGATTTAAGTCCTCGAGAGCTTCAAGTACTAGACTGTCTCGATCAATTGTTTATCTAGGTGCGTTCAAGCGGGAGGAGAAAAACATCACTATTAGCAACTTAAAGCAGGACAACATGGTCAGGAAATCATTATCTATGCCTCGCTATACCGTATGAAATTTTTGAAAAAAGTATGAGCCTCATCACTTACACGATTTGACTCGGTCCGAATACACCTTGATAAAGTCGATGACCACTCTGTGCTTTTGAATGAATACTGGGTCCTGTCATACAATTTCTGGGGGATTTTATGGGCAACGTTGGTTCGGTCCAATTCCCCCCCCACCATCTCGATCCTCTGAGATAAAGTAAATGGAGAACATGGAGTAGTAAATGGGCCAAGCGTTCTTGAGCATGGGTGTCAATTGCTTATATCAAGTTCATCATCAATTGACAATATGGGATGTTATGGTTTATTGAGAGTGTCTGTTAAACCCGATTCAACGGAAATACGGATCACGTGGCGTTCCCTACCAGCAATCATCTCGGCGCCGAGACGGGAGACCACGCGAACGACAGGTTTTGGGCATCTTGGCTGCTTGGCATACCTAGGTACGGATACAGGCATACCAGACCCTGGGTCGCGAATCGGTTAAGTGTGCCGATAAGCGTCTTGGCATTGAAGAAGATAATCGACGACATGTGTTTGCTTGAAACAGTGAACAACACCAGATAATGCGTTTAAAACGGAGAAAGAGTATGAGGGTCATTTGAAAGAGATACAGAATAGTAAATTACAGTAACTACTACATAACTAGTGCAGTACCTCAGGAAAAGCGAATGGAATGGGTGAATGGGAACCGTCAACCTTGTAGACCAGGCTCATCCACTACGGTAAGTCTAGACGCCCGTCGTCGTACGTTGCAATGGAGACCATTATTGACAACGGCGGAAACCTTTTTATTTCAGATCTCAACGGTCGAGAAAGTCTCCGTATTGAATATAATGTGCCACAGTTAGAAACACACGTAGTATTCCGTATAATACTGCATCGTAGAAGAGAATCAAGAGAAATACGGTTGAGCAGCTGTAGTGATTCAAGATCAAAACAAGAACCAGTCAGCTCAAACCAACAACCCCTGATTACTTCGTATCGCATGGATTGTAATGCGTAATCACCCCCCGCCGCTGCAAAAAATAGCTACACCAGACAAGTACCTGTGACGGTTCCCGGCTCTCGCTCACTCCGTTTAGCCACTCAACAGCTCGTGTCACCCTCCACCGTTAATCTCATTGGTGCTAGCCTGTGTTTCTCCCTCCCTTTCCCTCTTTCGCTCCCTTTTAATTGCGCGGTACCTTGCGTACTTCAGGTATTCCCACGCATTTACCCCCGTCGCCCGTTTCCATTTCTTTTCCTTGGCAATTTGACTTCCTTCAACAACATCAATTCACCACAGACTTTACGTCTCGCCTTCGCCTCTTAATCTATTAGATCGACTCACGCTCTTTGACTGCTTGGTCAGTTCCCGATAATTATCGACTCTATCGAATAAATATCGATATTCTTCCGGCCGAGCCCTCGCTGGGCGCGTCTAACGCTCGTTCTACCGTCGATTTCATCGCTCATTCTCTCGACGTCGCTCGCTTCATTTTCGCTCATATTCACTCACGATGAAGTCCATTTTCTCAACCGGCGCCGTTGCGCTTCTTGCCTCAACGGGCTTCGTAAACGCCCAGTCGCCTTACAGCATTGATTCTACAGGTGCGATTCCCCAACCGTTTGCTCCAAGTCAAAGGTAAATGGCCATTAACTTTAGCAACAGACGCCATCAAGAAGTCGGGCAAGCAGCTCGCTGCTGACTTGATTGAATACTACCACGGAAACGACCCAGGTGGTATTCCTGGTATTCTGCCTGGTCCTCCTCCTAATGGTGATTACTACTGGTGGGAAGGAGGTGCAATGTGGGGGACGTATATGGATTACTGGAAGTGTACCGGTGATACAACCTACAACAAGTTGGTCATTCAGGGTATGCAATTCCAAGTTGGCGACGACCAGGACTACCAACCCGCCAACGTTACTCTATCCCTCGGAAACGATGATCAAGGCTTCTGGGGCATGTCTGCCATGTTGGCTGCCGAATTGGACTTTCCCAATCCTGCTTCAGACCAACCTGGCTGGCTTGCGCTCGCTCAGGCTGTCTTCAACACCCAGGCCAACCCTGATCGACATGACAGCACTTGCAACGGTGGTCTTCGATGGCAAATTCCTCGAACCAACAACGGTTACGATTACAAGAACAGTCAGCGCCCCTGTCCTGTTCCAGTCACAGTGGACGTTTATACTAACTTATAGAAAGGTATCGCTAACGGATGTTTCTTCAACCTGGGTGCCCGACTTGCTCGTTACACTGGTAACACGACCTACGCTGATTGGGCTGAGAAGACTTGGGACTGGGTGGAGGGCGTGGGCTTCCTTGACCCTCAATCTTACAAAATTTACGACGGTGCTCACGTCGGAAAGAACTGTACCGATATCAACAAGGCCCAGTTCTCTTACAATGCTGGTGTCTACCTTCAAGGTGCTGCTTTCATGTACAACTACGTAAGTCAACCTTGAAACATGAGCTCATGACAACTCACTAACTTTCTCAGACCGACGGTGAAAAGAAGTGGGAGACTCGGGTGAACAAGCTTACCGACTCCTTGATTAGCAACTTCTTCCCCAACGATATTGCTGTCGAGATTGCCTGTGAGAATCACGGCACCTGCACCACCGATATGTACTCGTTCAAGGGCTACATCCACCGCTGGATGTCACAGGCGACACATCTCGCCCCTATGATTAAGCCCAAGATCCTTCCTGTTCTCGAAAAGTCCACCGCGGCTGCTATCAAGCAGTGTACCGGCGGCGACACCAAGCGTGCTTGCGGCTTCAAATGGGCCAGCGGTACGTACGATGGCAAGACAGGCGCTGGTCAACAAATGAATGTCCTGGCTGCAGTGTCATCCCTCCTTATGGAGAACACCGCCCCTCCTGTCACGGCCAAGAAGGGTGGTACCTCCAAGGGTAACCCCAACGCTGGTAATGTGGGAGACGGCAAGATCGACAAAACCTACGGACCTCTGACCATGGCCGACAAGGCTGGTGCTGGTATCATCACCTTCCTGGTTCTGTCCTTGGCATGCGGCATGTTTGGCTGGATGAGCTTGGGCAAATAAAGGATCTTTTACTTTATTTTTCCTAATTCTGCCGAAAGACGAAGTCCGGCATGCACAATTGTGCTTCTTTACAGCCTTGTATTTTGGAATCTGAAGGAATGATGTTCCGGGCGTTGGATGGAGTATCCTTGAGCTAACTGGCCTGGAAGGCTGGTTATTTATTTATTTCTAAATGTTATAATGTTTTGCAATCTAATTCGTTATTCTCGGATTTGACAGTTTGTGTGATGTTTGGCTCAAGGAGGTCTCTCACTGGACTGGACTGAGGAAATCTATGAGATCATCCCGCCAGTCCATCGGTCTGAACAGAATTAAGCGTTGTTCCTCGCGATTTCTATGCTCTCATCGTAGATATGGCTTGCTCGGATTCGCGGTCTTCATTTTAACTACATAATGTAATAGAGTTTGGCGAAGTCGGTGTGTTTTGAATTGACGCGCAGATCCCTATAACCTGATAGAGCGTCGATCTGGATGTTCGGCACTATGGTCATTGGCTGATGAAACAGAATAGGTATAGAAGTTGAGTTCAGAGTTTCTAACGGTTAACTCGAAACATCAATGGTCAAGGATGGTATGATTGAAGATGGAGTTACACCGAGACAAGTCGTCTACAGAGAAACCTTGTAAGAGGCCGAGGAGAGGCCACGAAAGAATGTCAACTACGTCAATCGCATACCAGTTGGTATCTTTGGGATAACAATTTGTGTTTCTAATAGCACATTATACTCGACAGGCCCCGGTCTACCTTAGACGTGTTACATACTTCGGCCTTTGCATTATTGAATGATGATGGCAGACCAGCTGACTAGTAGGTGGATCTGCTCAACTTACGAGTACTCAGTGCTAGTGATCTATCCGGAATATTCGGGATGTCGGAATGTTCGGGATCAATGAACCGTCCTCTCGCTCGCTGTGCCTATTTTTACTGTTCAGATGGGGCATCGAAACAAAATCCGGGGAAGAGACGTAGGCCAAGAAGAGGCCAAGCTGAGAACCGATCTGATAACAGGCATGGGGAGTTGTTAGATCCTGGTAACAGCATAGCACAATTGGAAAGACGATGGGATCTCAGCGTTTTTATCTCGTAAAAGATGGGAATTGGATCTCGAAAACGACAAAAGCCATTGCTGAGATTAAGATTCAAAGTTCATAACCTAGATCGAAGAAGGCGGGAGTGGCCGTTGCTAGCCTTATAGCTTCATTCTGTACTCTTCAGATGTGGCAACTTTCGTTGGTTATCAACTACAGATTAGAATGTGGTTGTGTTGGTGTCTTTCAAGTCAAGTGACTCTTTAACAGCTCGCTGGTCCTTGGCTTCTGAGTTTCACGATATATTTTTGGTGTCTCTTTCATAGCCTTGACCGAATGCCTCAGAGTCTCAACGTATCTCTCCTAAACCAAGGATCAACACAGAGACCTATTGACAACCTGTTCTTTCTCTCCCCTCATGACGACAGCATCACAAGGTGTAACCGTAAATTACACTGCATTATTTGCTTCCGGCTTCTGGTCCAATATCCAAAGCACGTCGTCGTTTCCAAGATGAGGCTAATGCAGATACGTCGTAGCCGTGGATCCTCAGCTCCCCTGCATTGGCCAATAGAACTGCATGGTTCTATTTCTATGGGGTAATTTTTACATACTAAAAACTCTGGACATCCAGGAACAAGGTAAAAATCTGGGGGGGACCGCGTGACAGCGCCATTTCTCTTGGGAGCACATCACACGCACGGCGCGGTTGCCGTTAACTGCAAAGCGTCTGTAACGAACTCTGTCAGGAGACTTGTAAAGGACTGTGTTGCCCCTGTTGGACTGAGTTTTTGCTTGTTAGACTGGCGGGGTCTGCCGAAGTGTTTGGCTATTTAGCTGTGCTGTTGTGTTGTTGTGAGCTCAATGCTTCTATTCACGTGGAACGGAACACGATCTAAAATGCGGGGAGAGGCGAAGGAAGGAAGAAAAGAAAAATTTAAACATGGGTCCATTTGTGGGGTGAGCTCAAAACTATCAAGAATTGCGTTGCCTTACCTTGTCTTGTTGTTTGGGCTTGGCTTGGCTTTGATTTGACCTATGGCCCCCTTGAGTTGGTGGTGGTATAACTACCAAGCTCTGCCCATCATGACAACCTCTCTACTCTACTCTCCTCCAGGTTTACCTACTCTTGACAATCTATAACTTGACATTGAATCAATTGCATCCTCTTGTTGTCTACAACACTGAGAAACTACAACTACAACTCACTCTCAACTTGTCACTTACACCACAACCACAACCGCCACAATGCCCAGCTACATCCTCACTGAGCCCTCCCCCTCCACAAACGTCTTCGTCCGTTCTGGTCGTGGCGGCTATGGCAACATCTCCCGCGCCGCAAAAGACTCATCCTCATCATCTCGCACCGTCGTAACCCCCAGCACCACAACCACAACTACAACCACTCCCTCCCGCCGCTTCTTCAGTGGTATCGGCGGAGCTGGCAACGTCCACCGCGCCAGCGAGCAGCCCTCTGTGTCTCTCGACGACGAGTACGACCGCATTGCCGCTCGTGACCAAGTAGCCGCTGGGCATGTTGGCATTGGCGGTGCGGGAAATGTCTTCCACCGCAAGGATAGCGATGCTGGCTCTGATTCTAGCTCGAGCAGCTCCCTGAGCTCCAAGACCAAGCTTTGGGCTCGTGTGAGCAGCACCTTCAGCCGGGACTGAGCAGAAGAGGAGAAAGAATTGTACGAAGGATATGACTTAGCGATTGGCGTTGATGGGATTTGACATTTCGATTGAAAAAATGGCGGGGACCTCAGAGCAAATGGGATAACGAATGCCCTGGATATGTACGGTTGGCATGGATCAGTGGGAAGGGCGATATGAAACTGCCCTTCTACTCTACCTTGCCTGTATGATGTTTGTTTCTGGTGAAGATTTATATACCCCTGAGCGTAGCTCTTTTCTTTTATAAAAGCATCGATTTCATATGATTCTCACGTACCTCATCTTCATCGTGACTGATATCCTGACACTAGAACAAGCGCCTTTGTTCAATATATATCATACATTCACGAGAGTAGGACAAACTTCAACACATCAGGGTATCATTAGGCTTCCTCTATCTAGCAAAGGTTGTCTACAACTGCACTGGTGTCGCTACACGCCCGTACAGCACTAAGTCTTCCATTCCATGCAAGGCTTCTGCATCGCTCTATCAACAGCAGCGGGTCAGAGTGGGTTGTGAGGGGTTGTGATCACAAAGGTCATCTCGATCATAAAGGTCCAGACGACGAAAAATCGGCGTCAATGAGCTGAGCTCAGGCATGTCCTTGTCGGATTGTTTCGTCATAAGGGCAGCATCACAAAGATGCGAAGTCAAAGGGTGACGCATAAGGTATTCTTATGTGAACTTGGTATGGATAATGTCGGGGTTCTCATGCCAGTCGTCAATGCTCACCCACATCTGTTACACGTTAGTAAGCGGACAAAGAGAATGATAGCAGTGCCACTAACCTTTCGGAAAGTACTCAATCCAGCCAGAATACTGCCTCCAATCCAAGTCGAGTACTTTCTCTCTGGTGGTGCAAAGATCTTGATCCTCATATCTTTGACAGCCAGTTTTTGCAGCTCTGTCAAAAGGCGGTCACCAAAGCCCTTTGTCAATGTGCTGCCTCCAGAGAGCACAATGTTGCTGTAGAGATTTTTCCGCAGGTCGAGATCTGTTCGGTTGATAGCATCGACGACAATCTGGTGCACACCGGGGTATTCGAGGCCGATAATCTCGGGGTCGAACAGGATTTCGGGTGCTCTAAAGCGTTCCGCGCCAATCTGTACATGTTAGCTTGTTCAGGTAATAAACAAATAGCTATAAATCTCACCTTGAGCTTGAAGCCGTCTGGAAGCACGTATTCGGCAAACTTGCTCTCGTTGGGCTTCACACCGAGCCAATCCCTCTCCTCTTTTCGTGGATCGTGAGCAACATACGATACGCTTTCCTTGATTAGTCTCACCACCTCCTTCTCGGCACTCGTGTGAAAGATATATCCACTCTTCCGTAGCAGCGTCTGCAGGTACTCGGTCACGTCTCGGCCTGCCACGTCGATTCGGCGAATACTGCTGGGCATGGCGAAACCCTCATAGACGGGTACCGCATGCGAAACACCGTCACCAGAGTCGAGGACAATACCAGTTGTTCGGCCACTAGCGTATAGTGATAGCACGGCTTGGATAGATGTGTGGAGTGCGGGGACGTTGAAGGTCTCGAAGAGGATCTGGGCGGCCGTGTCGCGATTGCTTCGGGGGTTCAGAGGAGGTTCCGTCAACAGAACTGGATGCTTGTAGGATGTCAGTATAGCCCAACAGCTGAGTCTACTCGGCAACAAACCTCTTCGCTAAGAGTCTTCAGCCCTTCTCCGTAAACATACTCCCAAATCCTCTCCATGTCGTCCCAGTCGGTGACAATACCATGTTCAAGCGGGTACCGAATCTTGAGCAATCCTCTCAATTCCGAAGCCGCCTTTTGTCCTATGAATACCTCGCCCTCAAGGGCGCCCGCAAGAACCCTCAGATGCTTCGGTCGACCAACCCACGAGGGAAAGAAACATTTTGGTAGATCATCACCTGCGAAACCAGCTCGAATGGTTCCAGATCCGTTATCGAGGACTATAGATTGATTGAGTAGAGAGTCGGCCATGTTTGTGTCGGTTTCAGATTGGCCTCCTGGGTGTCGTCTGTGTTGCTACCATATGGGTCCGTCCCGTCTTTAAGCTTGCCAATGTTTGTCCTCTCAAGCTCACAGCAAGCAACGACCTCGAGTTTGGGAGTATTAATTAGCAGACAAAGAATCTCGCAGTGTGTCTGGAGCTCGTCGTATCCATAAAGCGTCGTTCAAAAAGTGACGAGAGTTGGTTGTTGAGGTATTGTCTATTTGTTTGTTGTACCCCTGCCAATCAACCGAAGCCAATGCCTTGCCCGCCAATATGCCAGCTTCAGGAGGCGCCCCGTGGCAGCTGTATCACGTGAGCCCGAGGACCCTTTAACGCCTGAGGCAGCACCACTTTAAGTGCTGCGCGTTAGGTCGCGTCTTCTCAACCGTGGACCGCGTTTGACGTGAACTCATTACCTGGGCAACTTAAACCTTAGAAGAGCTTTCGGCGATACCGCAAAGACCAGTTGCAACATTCAATTCGGCCTCTCGTTTGCCACTGATGCTTATTTCAAGCTCTATCTTACCCGCCTAAATTTGCCATTGACTTTCTTTGCCCTCATACCATCGTGTATGGTTCCAGAATTGCTTCATCTTAACCGCCGACATGGTCAAGGCCAATGCTAATGCAGCAGCGGCGGCGGCTGCTGCTGCTGCTGCTGCTGGACCTGGCGTCTACAGCGCAGTATACAGTGGAGTAAGTCTTTCTGTCATTGATCAGAACTCTATCCTGAGACTCTATTGGTGATATACTTCTCACCAACCTCGCAAAAGGAGTGCCATGAGCATCGGATCATGTCGATGGAACTTGTTGCCAATACTACCAACCCCACTGCTACCATGTCGATGCATTTGCTAATCAATCTTGCATTAGATACCTGTATACGAATTCCAGTTTGGTGGAGATCTCAAGGAACATGTTATGCGCAGGAGACACGATAACTGGATCAATGCGACACATATTCTAAAAGCTGCTGGTTTCGACAAGCCAGCTCGAACGAGAATTCTCGAGCGAGATGTGCAAAAGGATGTTCATGAGAAGATCCAAGGTGGATATGGAAAATACCAAGGTTCGCTCGCAATCTCTTCAGCGGCGCTTTTACTCGTCTAACAGCGTTGCGCAGGCACATGGATACCACTCGAAAGCGGACAAGCATTAGCAGAACGGCATAGTGTTATCGATCGATTGCGACCCATCTTCGAATACGTTGCCGGTGCGGAGAGTCCTCCTCCTGCTCCTAGACATGCAAGCAAACCTAAAGGACCAAAGTCCAAGCCTCCGCTACCGAAATGGAACAGTACGTCGAGTTCGATATCATGTTTAGCTTCTCAGCTGACCATTATTAGATCCTCCCCCTCCTCCTCCTCCTCCAGCGCCTGTGGTTCACGAGGACCCCGATACGGTAATGGGCGACGAAGATACCCCAGATAACCTCACAGTGGCATCGGCGTCGTATATGGCCGAAGATGAACGCTTCGAGATGCCTCAAGTGCCTGGCACTGGGCGAAAACGCAGAAGAGACGATACCAACCTCCAAGATCTTACAGAGCAACAACATGCGCTATACGGTGATGAGCTTCTCGATTACTTCCTTTTAAGTAAAACAGATCAACCAGCAGTAAAACCCGATCCACCCGCCAACTTTCAACCCAACTGGCCCATCGATGCGGAAGATCATACAGCACTCCACTGGGCATCAGCCATGGGAGACGTTGACGTTGTTAAGCAACTCAAGCGATTCAATGCATCTTCCACAGTCAAGAACATACGAGGCGAGACGCCGTTCATGCACTCAGTAAACTTTACAAACTGTTATGAGAAACAGAGTTTCCCCGTGGTGATGAAGGAGCTGTTCGAAACATTCGACGCTCGTGATAACATGGGTTGCACAGTGATTCATCATGCGGCTGTGATGAAGAATGGTAGAGTTTTCAACTCATCATGTTCACGGTATTACTTAGACAATATCCTCAACAAGTTGCAAGAGACCCTGGAACCAAGTGCGTTCCAGCAGTTGCTGGATATTCAAGATAACGACGGAAACACAGCATTGCACCTTGCGGCGCAACGGAACGCCAGGAAGTGTATCCGGGCATTATTAGGACGCAATGCTTCATCGGATCTTGCGAATATTGAGGGAATCAGGGCAGAGGATTTAATTATGGACTTGAATGCTACGAAAAAGGATCGTGGTCCTCAACGTTCATCATCACCCTTTGCCCCTGAATCTCAACGGCATGCTTCTTTCAAAGATGCACTGATTGAGAAGGCGAATCGGCAGCCTCCAGTAGCCTTCCAATCTGGGGCAGCAAATACTGTGCAGTCACGCATCACACCCTTAATCATGGAGAAGTTTCAGGACCTAGCTAAAAGCTACGAAGAGGAATGGCGTGAGAAGGACATGGCAGAGGTGGAGGCGAAACGGATCCTGTCCAACACTCAAGCAGATCTGACGGCAATTCGACAAAACATAACAGACGTTGAGGGACAGCTCGAGTCAGAGGAGGCTGCATCTAAGAACTTGGCCGAAGCTAACTTGGCTAAACATCAGGTGCTGTCACTGATCACACACCAGAACCGCCTACATGTTCAGCGATCTGTGGATAGTGATCTCAGCCGCATCAACGGTGATGGAGGCGTGCAGGAGGAGTCATACGAAGAAAGGCTGAGTCTCGCCCGACAGCTGAGCGTGTTACTCGGCGAACAGCGACAAGCCGAGACGGATTATGTCGAGGCGTTGAGTATGGTGGGCACAGGCGAGAAGATTGAAAAGTATAGGAGACTTCTCAAGCGATGCCTCGACCCTAAGGAGGGCGAGAGCCTGGATACGAATCTCGACAGCCTGATCGAGATGATGGAAGAGGAGCGAGACGAGGATGGCATGGTCGTGGGTATGGAGCCTGAACCAATGGAACTGTCAGGTGGCATCTAAGGACGACTATTGGGCTCCTCATCACGGAGCTAGCCCCTTTATTATTTTCTCTTTTGTTTTGATGAAGGTAGTTTTATATATCCTTATTGGGGAGGGGCGCGCAAAGTTACGGACTTGGTCGATGCTATGCTACCTTGGTCTAGGGTGGTGCTTTAGCAGAACCAGACTTCTATGATGGAACGGGCGATGGGTGTATGCAATTCAGCACGATAGACCTGAGCGCAAGCGAGGTGACAGCAGCCTACGAAATATACTTGCTCTTGAATACAGAACTAGCGCTTTTCCCCAGTGAGTCGGTCAATGAAACTGGAGAGCCAACCACCAGGTCAATGGTCAGAGTTGGTCACTGACCCCATACTAAAATGCACTGCCGAGACAGGCTTGACGCCAAGGCACTCGATAGAGGGGAAATTCCAAGTTATCGGGACCGAGGCACTCACTAACGTCCAAGTTGTAACGATGGCGCCGAGGCTTGTCAGCCAGCCTCATGCTTCTGTGCCTTGCCGATTTGCTCAACTCGACTAGAACGCACCAACGAGGAGAGCTCCAGTATCGATATTGCGGCTGACAGTTATGCCCAAGAGCGGAATTCGTGAGTTGTACTCCTAAAGAGGCTTGGTCATGCGCAAGCCATGTTCCTCGAAGATATGTATGGCGGGAGAAAACTTCCTCGAATCAGATAGTCTGGAGTGAATGTAAAAAGAGTACCCAGTAGCGTGGCAGGAAGGCAATTTCGAGCTTGTGAAGTCAATTGCACCATTTGGCGGTCCAGTAAGTTTAAGTTCGTCCGTCATCTCTTTTGACAGTGTAAGACTTGCACCACACCAAAAAGATGAATCTCTTGCGAGCAAAAGAATGAATCACTTGATCAAGTGAGTTGGACAATGCGTAATCAGGGAATCGAACCCTGGGCTCCCCGACGTTGCTCGAATGGCAACGGAGAATTTTACCACTAAACCAATTACGCTGTGGTGTTTGATGCTTGATGTAACATTGTTGAGTTTCATACTCTCATCCAGCCGAATTGTGGTCGTGGTTGTAGTCTTCCCCAAACTAGGATCTTGGTGTTTATTTGCTTTTCTTAGACAAGAGATTCGACTACTGTAGCTGACCGCATGAGTCTAAATCATGTGAACTTCGCCATTTCATGATGTGAGCCCATATACGCGTAACCTAGTGGGTTTCGGTTCAGCCAAGGTTGAGTTTTCTAGAGTAAGCATAACGGCCGCGAGATCGGGCGTTGCTGACCCCTGATGAGGTCCGATATCTAAACGCTCAGTGGTACTGTACATATCAAAAGACTAAGAGGTTGGTTAGATCCGCGCTTAGGCCAAGTAGTGAGATGTAATTCCTGGTACTTGGTTGGATGTATCATTTGAAGCGAATGTCATTGTCGATCGCAAGGGACCATGCTTGCGGGCCCTGGGGCCATGACTTGAGATGTAATTAAATGCGCACGTATCATCTCAAGCAGGACACGAATGCGAGGAACTGACTTGTGACGGTGGCAAGAGGCGTCGTGTATCTTGCGCAATCCATGAAGCCGAGCAATCCGTTGCTCAATTACGCCGAGCTCGAATCCATGAATAACTATTTTTCTTCGTGCTGCGCCAGTCAGATGTGTGTAAGTCATGTCCTTGTCAGCAAGGCCCACGTTGAAACACGAGGCTGGAGGCACGGATTTGCCAACCCTCAAAAGGCAGGGTTGAGCGCTGGTGATGGATCGCTCAAGGCCAAGAAAGAGGAATAAAACATGTATTATACCCCCTTGGATGCGTGAGCATTGTTTCGAGTATGTCCAAGACCAGGTATGTATCTACCAATCCTGTTATAATTTCAAGGAGTTTTCCGCATCCGTAGGAGGTTCTCCGCCAGTAATTGTTTGGTATGCAGGGTTGAATGAGGACCGACTGGAGTTGAATGTGACACTGACAAGGATACTGACCAAGATGGTGGGGACAAGCTCGTAAGGCTGAACAGGGTGCTATTTTTGAGCATCGACCAGTGAGTTGCTAGTCCTTATTAGTGCCCAAGAGCGAGGGCAAAATGGCGGAGTTTGTCAAAAATGTCAGCGTGGATCCACGGAATACAGGATTCCGCCTGATCCAGATTCTTGAACGGGCAGTATTTCTCGTAAAGGTACTTGCCGAGACCAGGGCCAACTGTATTGCGAAAAACTGACGTTATTATGAGATGCGGCGTATGTTGCATGCACTACCGGTAAGGTAAGCCAGGGAAAGATGAGTCCGACAGCCACAGGAATTGTTGAAAGCGAACACCAGCCACCTACATCAAGAGAATACCTAGAATTCGCATTGAATCCTTCCTTGTCAGCATCAAATCACTGGCGATAATCCTCGCATCGAAAACGTTGGAAATCTGAGCCCACCACCCCCAGATGGTCCAATGGGGACGCTACTGATGCGCATCTGAAGATCGTTGCTTGTTGCGTGCTATGTATGGCCAGGAAGCAAGATTCTGACGAACATATCCCATCCCGGCTGAAAACCTGTCCAGGGTAAAAATCCTGCATGCTCACGAGGTCTCCTTGTGGTTTTGCGGTTCTTGAAATGCATGGGTTTGTTGTCTTGATGTGCTTGGAAACGGGCGACGGGGTAATTACCTCGTATTTTCCCGACTCTCAAGAAAGGCTATTTTTGATTGCCTGGTCTTGAGTTGAGACAGAGATTGCGTTACATGCGGCGCAGCACCGCACCCCATCGCCATTCGAAAAGACACCCTAATGGGCCTTCTAGAAGGTAGGTAGCCGTCCTAGCTTGGCACAAATTGGTGTGCTGGCCGTCATCATTCATCATGCTTGACTCGGTACATCGTGATTATATCCGAATTTCTGCGGAGGATTGTTGTAGTTAGGTAGCAACAAAGCCTGAAATAAAATTATTGTTAGTTAGCGATTTACCCGCAGCTTTACTGATGGTAACCTCGCTGGCTCGGGCTTTAACAAAGCCCAGACCCCCATCGTATTGACGGGCGGTCCAGCTGGGCAAGGTTACCGCCGTCGCCGATCCTCTGCCTGTGATTCGCTACCGAAACGCTGGAGAAGCCAACAGGGGAAAGGCGAGACATTGGCTTGGACCCAGACCCCGACTTGATGATGTCGTCGTCGTAGTTGTTGTTGTTGGCTGGTCCTGAACCACGCGTTTGTGTGGCTTGTTGAATATCAAGGATTGATGATAGGCTGATGCAATATTAGTAGGTAGCTCGAACTGGTCCTACTGAATGTTTGAACTTAGCCAAGCGGGAGAGCATCCAAAGGCGTACGCACTGAACCAACCGTTGCAGTACTGAGTACGGTATGCTTGGCAATAATGCGCGGCGATATCATAATTGCAGATCCTTGTCATGATAGTACAGATGCAGACGTAGATGCAGATGCATGCATCATGCAATACAATATCGAAGCGAGTCACACGTCTTTGGTTGATTCTTTTCGATAAAGCAAGATCTAAGCGGCGGCAGCGGCCTTTCTGGGGTGTACAACTGTACATGTCATTGTCATGTTTCAGGCGCCCCTTGCCAGCCCAACGCCAAATAAGGGAAGGCGCTCCCATTCCTTCCATTTTTGTGTCCAATCACGTGTCGTACACCCGTCGTTTCAGCTCTCTCTGTTCTGTTCAGTGTCACAACCGAGACTGCACTGGACGATCCAAGAGGCAAGCATCCACAATCAACAATATCGGTGGACATCGAGCATTAACCTTTTTTACATGTACATTACTTCGGAAGCAAGCACTTCCAGCTGCAATGACATACCATCCCGTATCGTGCCGTGTCATGTTATAGCGGCAAGCAAGCTTCGATATCTCCGCATGGCCCCGAGTGCATGTAGGTATACAGCCACACGACACGTCTGTCTGCGATGCATCAAATGGGGCAACATGCTTATTAATAATCACTCCTTCAGCGCGGGCATAACGAGCCAAGAAACCTATCAGCCAAACAGATCTGACAAGATGAGACCCTTCAGCACGTCAAAGCAACCCGCAAAATGACGCATACCCACGATGAGGCGCTTCGCCAGTCAAAAAGCAATCTTGAGTCGCATAGACCCTTCCAGCCGAACAAAAGTCCATGACAATCAACCTTCGCGGCTAGCTCCATATGCAATATCACTTACAACCTTTTTCACTGCATGCATGCAGAGGCGGACTTGAATAATGACGCTGGCTTCTCTCTTGGTAGCACGGATGTTGTGCTGACTGGTATCAATTACAGTTGGCGGTCTGTTCCTTGAGAGCAGTTTCTCCAAGCGCCCAATGCACAATACTGACTGACTTGCTACGCCGGGAATTTCTTCAATGAGCCAGAAGGATCCATAACCTCCAGGACCGCGACCGTTACTGCTACTCTACGGATATCGCTTGCCCAGGGTTGCATCGGGAGCGCCTCATGCAGGGACATAGTCAACGCCATTACACCCTGCGCTGAAAATGCAGCACACCGCTCAGTTTGATGATCCAGATTCGCAGGCTAGGCAGGACTTCTTTGCAAACCCTATCGCGATGTGAACACTTTTTGTCGATCCCGTGCGGCGGTACGTGTCAAATCAAGCCAATATTGGCCGCCTTAGATCGTTCGAAAACGGTTCGATAGATGCAGGAGGCTTTCGTTCTCTGCAGAGGCTTGAGGCTTGCCCGATACCCATGCCACTAACGTAGCCTTGTCTTGCCCAAAAGGACACAGGCTCGACGTCGGTCCATCAAACTTGACCAATAGTCGCCCAGATACACCCCTGGCCTGGAACAAACTCGTGGCAAGGGTCTGTCTCTAGCCCATGGCGTTGCTACAAGTAGGGCTCACCTCAGCTGAAATGCTCAATTTAGCCCGTTTTCTGGCGTCACTCCCTCGCCAAAGTCATCAGATTTGGGCTTGGTCAGAAAACTAATCGGCAGGGCTCGGGCTCTGGGGGCTCGAAGCAGATTGCAGTGCGATCGTGGGGCATCATGGCCCAGGGACGCCCGGCTTGGCCAAGCGACTTTGGAACTCTCGGGCTGAAAACAGGGATTCTTAATCTTGTGCAGAGTGCAGAGTGCAGCAAACGACTCTTATAACACACCCTGAGGGGTCTGGTGCGACCCATCTACTAATTCGCTTTGACTTTATTCGACGACCCCATGGCCAGCTGCAACTTGAGGGTTGGTGACCTTTGAGCACGCGGTTCATCAAGTTCCCTCGTTCAACTTGGTTGAGACGATCCAGCCCAGCTCAGCTTGCAATGACATTGCAATCTCACGCCTTTTTCTAGGATCTCACTCCCTGCGTCCGATTGATGTTTCATCTGGAAACCCCAGTCACTTTCAAATTGGCCATGAGATGATTCCAAAAATGTCGCATAGAGTAATCGACAAGCGGCTCGTCGCACTGCACTGGCGGCACTTGACGAAGCCTTTTCGGTTTTCACTTCTTGGAACTCGGGCAAACTTAGCCAATGCCACACTCGTTAGTTCACTGTCAAATCCTAACAAGCCCTTCAGAAATCAAATACTCCACTTGTCAACGCCACCCCTACAAGTCAAACGTTGTACCCACGTCCTGGGACCGAAGCCACGGCTAGTCTCGATTAGTAGGTCTTTCGAAAGAGGCTGTCTGAAGCATTTCTTTCCGCTCCTTTATAATGAGAACCCATGTTCATCTTCTCCATATTCCTAGCCCAGACTTTTGAAGAAGCAGGGTGTAGATGAGAAGGGGTGTCGTAATATCCTTCAACATTTGGCCCGAACTTCATCAAGTGATGCTCTTGGCTTGGCTTGCTACATTGACCATACTGTTACTGTTTCTATCAGTTCATAAACAATCATCATATAAGACTCGGTACCCCCAGCTGGGTGACCTTACTCAGATAGCTGGTATTGCTTTTGCACTCTGATCCTTTGGCTTCTCTTACATGCATTTCATCTAACAAGCCTCGAACTACGTTCCATCTACTCCATCACGACTCAAGCAACACTTTGGCCAGCAAAGATAACTCGCCATTCCTACCATATTCGTATTACTGGGAGATCATCTGACGAAGATCCTCTGATGTAAGGCGGCATAACCGACTCCAGTGATTACTGAGCTCTGGGATTTACGGCGGACTTTATATCGTGATCGAGTCATCGACCAGATAATCAATCTGATACAAGCCACCTCCAAGGTCTCGAGACGCACAAGGCTTACTCAGTCGCCGCTTTTCGCCAAACGGGAATCCTTTTCTCTTACTGACCAAGCGCCCTTAAACGCGGCGTTTCGAACATTGTCCTGGTCGACACCATTCAAGGCCACCAACAACCCTGTCTATTCAGCCCAGCCCAGCCTTCTTGTCAACTGTGTTGACTCCGCCCAACCAACCCAGACGAGGATTGTAAACGCAACGGGCAAGCATCCCCCCAGGAGGTCACCGTCTGACCGCAGAAAGTAGAGTGACTTGAGAGCCCCGCCAAGTCACCGACGGCGCCAAAATTAAGTTCCCGCGAATATATCAATTAATCACCGGCATAAACGACGCACCATGGCCGTAACTAATCGAGGTGTAACACAACTTACACCTGACACCACCTCGACAACGTCAACTCACAGCAACTACTTGAACAAGCCATCCTCCTCGTTTGAGACTCTTCAAGCTGGCCTCGCAATCTTTGCCGTTGCTGTTATTGCCCGTTTTTGCGTTCTGCGACTATATCTATGGTTGCGACAGATGCGCGGCTCGGATCAGCAAATCCTCCCTACTAGTATCTCATCGTTGTCGCATCCTCAACGACTTCAGTCGCAACCTTTTTGGACAATGAATGAGAAGGACATTACGCCGCCTGCTAACCAGGAGGATATTTTGCAAGTCAAGCAAACAGGCAAGAAACTGGTCATCAACCCCAACTGGCAAGATACAGACAGTCTCATGTCCAAGCATGTCATGTCACGGCCACCTCCTGCACCACCTCTGACGCCGCCTGAGCTGAGCACTGCCGTTTTCACCTTTGATGACCGCCCGCGACCAGGCGAGGATAGTTTTATTCGTCAGCCAAACCCTGATTACATGTCGTCAACGGCCAACACTGTTCTACCTGACAACTCAGCAACAGCCTCAATCACCCGCCGGCGCTCTTACAACAAGACCCTCCCCATCGGGGTGCCCGTTTCTCAGCCATCCCAAGGCATGTCGGATACTGCCGATCTTACTTTTTCGCCCAGTTCCTACCCACCTACAAGTCCGTTGCTTCCACCGGCCCCACCAAGCGCAGGAACCCTCGAGATCGGCGTCCAGGGTGAGATCATTGGTGTTCTCGACTCCGAGGGCGCCGGCTGGACGAGACATACGCGTGTCTATGGCGGCGGAGTCTGCCTTGCATGTGCGGCCTCCGGTGGGAATCACGGAGGTGGTTTCTACGGAGCAACGGTCCGGCCTGAGGAGATGCGATGACGAGTTGACAGCTTCGTAACGACCATGGTGTACTACTGTCAGTTGGCTTATCTGACCGAAAATTATTGGCGCTTCTGGTCCGGCATAGGGTTCCATGTGTAACGACCGTTAACGACTTGATGTTAGAGGAGGATGCGGTGCAACAATTGCGCTTCTTGGCAAAAATTTCTCTTGTCTTGCTTCAACGACGTGCGGCCTGCGCCGTTGTATTGAAGTGACACTTGTTTTGTTTCTATTTGGGTTTGGATATTTGTCTTTGCGCTGCTTCAGTATAATATACCCCTTTGAGGTACTCGTCTACTTTATTGGCTATTAGGCTAAGGGTGCATGGGACTGGAGATGTATTTCATAAAGTTTTTCATGTCGATGTTTAGATATTGGCTCATGATGATATAATGACCTGTTTTCTTCCAATATTATTATCTCTATCTATGTCTTATGCCGTGCCACAAAACTCGCAACATGATCACTCAAGACTTCGTTTAACAAGTGTCTGTCTATACATTCAAAGCCCCACATTGATCATATGCCAAGTCGCTCTGATCTCTTGGGCAGGCCGCAACAACTAACGGAGACTTTGGTCGGACTATTCGGGTCGCTATTCGGACACGTCTTCAACTCCATGTAATATGTAAGCAGTCTCGAGGCGATATCACGAGTTTCCGGCCATGAAGCTCTCGTCAGCCTTACAGAGGAGCCTGCCAAAGCCCATCCCTTGCAAGTGCTTATCGTAGGACTATGGCTCGGGGAAGGATCCAGAGGAAAGATACCCGACGTCCGAAAAGCTCGCCAAATGCAGAAACAATCCGGGAGATCGCCCAAAGGCTGAGAGCGGCTACAAAGCCCTTATTCTTATGGGGGAGGGGAGGCATAACTGGAGTCGCGCGTCATCCATCCTATGCAGGTCTAGGACCGAAGATCGAACCAACGTCTTATATACTATTGACCGAATTCAGGTGATTACCCGCCCCCCTCGGAGCTTACCTCGCGTTATGATCGGTGATGTGTGCCGAGTTCTTGGCCTATGATACTCCGCATACAACGACAGGGTAAGCTTTTCGAACAGGAGGGAGTCCTAAGGGGGGCGGCAACGGCGGTTTCGCATCGCTTTCTGCTCTCCTCTGAGTATGACAAGAGAGTATAAAGCGGCTGGGCAAGATTTAGAGATCTTACGTCAGACCAGAGGAAATTATCTCAACGGTCGTGTGCGGTGAGCGGGTGATCACGGGGGAGTAGAGACAAGAGGGGAGATGTGTGCTCATGACGAGGGTGAGGTTTTGGGTGTAGGGCTGATAGTGACGGGGATAGAGACGTGAGTTGTCACATGGATGAAGAATAGGTACGGATACGATCAAACGAAATCTGGACCTAAAAGTTACAGTAGTTCTAGTGCCAACGGTCAGAAACAATAAGACCCCCTCCCCCCTTGCTGATGGCTTTTGTGGGGGAGGAGATAAACAAGGCCGGCCCATTCCCAGGCCAGGCCAAGTTATCTAGACATATGGGATTTATAACAAAGTCCGAGCTGTGGGACTTTTGTACCATGCCCGCATGACGTGTTTCGGCATCTGCCCTGGTGAAATGAAACACACTTTGCTCTGGCCGCAGATTTTGCCCTGCCTTATGAGAGGATGTTCGAAGCCATTCGAAAGATGACACTCCTTTTGGATGCTTCTAGCTTGTACGCTTTGGGTGTTTGCATATTCCAAGTGTGAAGTGTCATTGGTGTTGTAACGAGGATGTGGTGTCACTTGCATGTTGCAGCTTGTATACATTACATATCTCCATTCTGTATTTACTTCCTTGCTTAGGGGAGAATCTCATTGGTTGAGGGATCAGTTCTGGAAAGATCTTTGGTGCGTGCTGTAGTGCATCTTCCTATCAACTGGCGTTCGGTCCGAGATGGCACGGAGTTCATGATATGACTTGATCAGTATTCCATGTCAAGCCACGTGGTGATGGGCAGGAACAATGAACTGGGGGCTGATACAAACCCTGGTTCTGGGATAGTTTATTCACTGATCGTCATAAGTGATGAGGATACCTCCAGGTGTGATGGCGATATCAATTGTTCAGTCCGTGATGATTCTTGTGTTAGTGTAGATAGATCCAGGTAGCCAAGCATGTAGTCATGCTTGGCGGCAGAGGGCTGAACAGGGGGCACCCTTTCAAGAACGGGACAGCCAGTCCCAAGTAACTGAACTTGGTCACTGCGTTGTAGTAAGTAGCCAATCTATCTATATCATTCTCAATGGAGTCATCGTATCACATGCTGCTAAGTTCAATGGCAGCCGGAATTGCATCCTCATGGCCATCATGTCCGCTCAATGATGTCTAACCTGCTGGGAACCATCATGGACTTGATGCTATTAATCTACCTTATGCTTTTGGCTATTGCTTTCTTTTAATATTTCCTCGAGTTGAGAAATGTGGATGGGCTTGCATGCCCTGATCCCATAGTCCCTATCCGTGGGAACTCGAATATACTACGCTCCTATTAAGCTCAAGAAGCAACAGAGATATGCCAGTTCAAATAACGAGCACCTGTTTTCCTCTCTTGAATCCACTCTGACTTTATCTCTTGTTCTTGTTTGGTCATTACTCCTTGGTGATTGAGGGGAAAATAGTACTGGGCTCGGTTTACCGTGTTGCTGCTATCTAGCTATAGGAGAAGAAGATATAAGCTCCGGGCTATATCAAAACTTTAACAGAGAACACTATATTTTTTCCCCCACATTTTTGATCATATACCAATGCTTCCACAGTAACCAGCTGAGCCTTATTGCATTGCAGCTGCATCAGGGTGTTGCTGCTACGAATCACATGAAGCAACAAATGGTCTCGCCGCGGTTCACGAATAGCAAATCCTATTTCATTACTTCGATTATTGATATTAAGGTTTCTTCCTGGGCTACTCCTTGTTCTGGTTCAGGATCATAATGGGGATCTTGCTGTTGGCTTTATCTGCTACTGTCCATTGATGATTCTCGCTGGGTTGGGTGACGACTCGATACCTGAGCCTGAGCAGCGTTCATAAATAATTTGGAATACAACTCACGTGCTATTAAGAATCCCTGTTTAGTTTTGTTCTTACGGTATGCTTGATGGGTAACTCTACCCTTGAGGGCATGGGCCATCACAGTGTTTCTTAGGAGTCTGTAGTAGAGAGTTTCGCCATGTTAGTTCAATATGCTGCCGTTACTTCATAAACTTCTAAATAGCTTAGCAATGGTACGATACATCTAAATTATCTGTTCACTCAATATGATGAGTATAGTCTGTAGGTCTTTTTGTTAGGGATCTGTCATGTAGTCATTTGGCCACATTAAGACTTGTAGTCAATTCCCCTGATACAAGAACCACAGAATACAGTTGACTAGGTAATAGGAGCTCGCCATGGTGGTCTCGGTATTCCCCAAATAAAACATTTAATTTACATCGAAATGGATCCATGGCTCTTGAGTTCAGCGGCCTCTTTAGCCTCACCCCCGACGAGAGCCCAGGCCAGCCAGACTCGAATCATTGACATTCCAAAGCAAACCCAACAGCCTGGTCCGGATCTATAACTGCCGACATCGAAGTCAATTAACTAAAATGTCGTTGGCGGAAAATCCCGACTAAAGTTAGTTGACAGTTTCACTAGTATTTGCCGAGTGAAGTTTCCGGATATCAAATTTGCGCAAGGTTTACTAGGTTTGGGACTTGCGTATATCTACTCCGGCATGTGGGCATGTGAACAATTGACTAAATTATACATAGTAAAGGCTACTGGGATGAAACTATTGTTCATTTGGATCATAGTATCGATGCTAATAGTGTGATATGTTGTTAGCTCTTGTGAAAAGTTTTGCCTTCTAACGACCCTCTTTTGCGTTGAAAAAGCCATGGTGATATTCTTTACGGGAAATATTGACTTTGCAGCCGAGAGTATATGATATTGAAGTGGAAGTTAAACTAGATGGAGAAGGAATGAGGAAATGATTTCCCATTCGAGCTCAAAGAAACTGTTGAATCAGAGATAACAGCCAAGAAATATTGTAGTTATGAGACATCTCACAGCTGTTCTGATACAGGGTAAGTCAATTGACCAGATCTATTTGGACGGCTAAGGCTTGTGGCCCTCAATTGTTAATTACGTCAATTAAGAAATATCTAAGGCTATGAAAATAATAGCAGATTTGGGTGATTATTATTTATAGAGGTATGTCCCATAATCTTCACGCCGTCAAAAGAGATACTACGTGTGTTCTCAACAAACAGTGAATAACATACGAAGCAAAGTGACCACCTCCAACGGTAAAAAGCATAAATCTCTATCTTTAAATTACAAGGTTTTAATAAAATGGGTTAATTCAATAGCTTCCACGCTATCGAATTGACTACTCGGGCATAACCGCGACGGCGGCTGCAAGCCTGAGACAAACAACTCACGAGATGAGCTCTAGACCTTCGGTTACACGCAGGATGCAGGACGCTAAGGTAAATACCAAATATGGTCTGCAAACTGAAAATGAAAACCCCCTTTTTGTAAGCGCCATAGCCTTCCTTCACTTCAGATGATGGCTGCATATCTGCAAGTGCATGCCGTTGCACATTGTGATGTTGTGCTTGTGCGTGCAGTTCTTGGTCGTGATCTATTGGTGCTGCGCCGTTGGCAAGCGCGTAGAGGGCGGCTGGAGGATTATGATATTGGTTGTTAGACGCGTTGCTGCAAGAGATATCTGTTCTGTGCAGTTGACGAACTGCGCGAAGCAGCATGTCTGCAAGTAAGCGCGAGCTTCAGGAGATGCATATACTAAGTGACTCGTGATTGATTGAGAGAGAACAAGACGCTACATTGACGAAGCCAGTGTTGGTTGTGCTCAGGCGCTAATATGCATGCTTACTAAGAGCATCATATTTGTCCCAAATATTCACCTAACCGACAGCTTATACTAAGGTCCTGAAACGACACAGAACCAACACACATTCCCATATCACCACAAGTCAAGAATGATGGGTTCCCGGCATCTCTCCGTACATTGAGCGAGGGAGGCTCAAGACATGTCTATGTCTCTGGTAAATCCCATCTATTCCTGAGACACGGAACGGGTGAACAAGCCAGTGCATCTTTTGGGGTATGTTGTCTTGTTCGTGTCTTGCAAGCTGTCCGTTATCGTCAAAGTTCTTTCTGCCTTGCAATAGGACGAATACGACTCACACCGTATTGCATTAGGGTTCAACTTAACCTACAGTGACACAAACCCAAAAGTTTCTTTGTGTGCGTCCGTGTGGGTGTGTGTACGGTTGCATGTACCTGCGTTTGGTCAGCTTGCAGGCTTACCCTCGCTTGTGGTATTGACTTATTTGGTGGCTACGGTGCCGAAGTGTTTCGTTTCTCGATGGCTCGATACAAGGGTCCACGCTGCATCAAAGCTCATTCCAAAACTTGCGCCACGTCGTCTAAACTGCTTGGGTCAGAATAAAGAAATAATGGAGAAAAGCCACTGAGCTATTCATAACACAACCACACGCATCCGCTGAAGATGAATATTCTAATTTGATAACACATAAACAAATACGACCCTCGGTTCGTCTGAGAAATAGGCAGAGCGCGTCACCTTTTCACGGCACGTGTCGCGTTGAGCCAGGCCAGTCCAGGGTCATGTTAGTCGTGGGCCTAGCATCGAACTTAGCCCCCAAACCGACAGGGCAGGGTAGGGCAGAGCGATGGATCGAAATGGGAAATGGACAAGGAGTCTCCGGTGATGAAACATCTCGAGACGTGGGGAATATACGAATCGAGTTGGATGCCGACAAGGGGCCTCGGGCGTTACTGACCATGATGGGCATGAAGCTCCCGAACTGATAACCCAAACAAGGAGGGGAGCATTTGCTACACGACTGACACTCAAGTCTATGCTTCACAAGGCCACAAACCAGACGGGATGGTCCGTTCCCCAAGATTCAGGTCCAGGAGACCCTGCCTGACCCTGTTGTTGTTGGTGTCGTGTGTATCCGTATGGAGTAGCTGTAGCTGGTGTTGATGCTAAGGCAGAGCTAACGGTCGCTCCGATGGAACGACCTTCTGTCGAATACGGGCTCTGTCAAAGCCGAGGCCAGCTTCAAATGCTTATGAGCACAGCGACGATAATAAACAACCGCCCTGTTGGATGAGCCCGGCCATGACGACAAAAGCAAACAAAACATGCTTTGCATGGACGAAGCCCACTGCGGGCGATCCGTGACAGGGTTGGATTTGACATTTGACAGTGAAGTTGGCAGCCTGTTGAATCCCAACGCGCCAGGCATTTCCTTGTCGCTTCACTGGGGTCGTTAATTGTGACTGGCACTTGTCCTTGGTTGTGCTCCTCGGGACTCGGTTCATTCCTCCAGGCGCTGAATGTATTAACCTGGTGGCGGCTGTCATCTCCGGTGTCTCTCTCCCATCACAATGTTTCGTTTATGGAGCAGTAGAGCAGGCAGACCTCTCGACGCGCGTGTCTGTATGCTACCGTGACAATTCACGAATCCTTTATCGACGTGTCGTGATCTCTTTGATCTTGTCAGCCAGATATAGCAACAAAGAGGCACAGCTCAAAGAGACTGGCTCCTGTAAAGAATGGATGCCGATCACGCCGTTACAAAAAGCGGCAAGGATCCATTTTCCCATCACATCCGACACTTGAATCCCCTGAAAGGCCTCGTATGATTGGCGGCATCAAACGCCAAAACGCCGCCTCGAGACTGTGCCCCCTGGCTTCAACCCCTTGGAGGGCTGCCTCATGTCGGTCGCGGCGCCCGCAGTCTCATCTGATTGGAGGTGATGAGCCATCTTGGACCCCTTGTCACTTGCATGTAAGCTCCAGGGGGGTGCTTTTGTGGATGTGCTGGCCATACCCACCAGAAGGAGGTCCTTCTAAGGTCCTTACTGGACTGTCACGCGCTATCTCGTCAGAGACTACTGCGCGACCCAAGTTAGTATCTTCAGGTGTTATTTCGAGACACTATTGGCCATCGCCGGAAGGTGGGAGGTTTTGGTTTTGCCTCTATGGATGCTTTCCTCTCGTCAACTCAAATGAGCTTTTCTGGTCATTCGTATTCAGAAGAGTTGCTTTTGTGCGTGCATTTACTCTGTACCCTAGCATTTCTCTGATGACAAGCGAATGTTTAATGGGGTCAACTTCGTCGTCAGTAAAACTTTTGGTAAGTCAGTGCCCGAAAACACAATCATTATCCGTAACGTACATGGATTAACTCAACCGAGCGTGCGAGCATCAAAAAAAATACATGTTCCCCAGGCATAAATGAGGTGATCGATCTCGTACTGTGTTCAGGCACTGTCGATGCAGGCCATGCCCCCTTGCCTGTTCCTAGTGAGCAGCTGGGCTCGTAGTAGCGCGTTGGCTTGGGCTAAGTGAACGTGCCTTAGCCCTGTAGCTTTCATTCCATCCATCCAACTGTATTCTTAGGCTGGTGCCGGGCGTTTCTACCGTCATGGTGAGTCTGAAGAGGAGGGAATGAGAAAAGATGGAATAGGGAATATCCAAAATTGGCCCAAGGGGCTGGCACGTATTCCCACTGGTTCAGATGGCCTCTAATCTGCGTGTGATGCACTGTATGCTTCCTGTCCATTCAGAGGCTTTGAAACGAACATCGTTCAAGGCGGTGGGAGGACAGTAGGCACCTGTAGATCTACTGTAGATATTATGGTAGGCTTCATCGGTCCACTGCACAGTAAGCATACAGTACATATCGCCTCCGTTCCTTCCTTCCCAGCACGTCCAGCACGCAGCACACCCGCCCGCCAAGCAAACCAGAGGAAAGGGCTTCTGTGGTTCCCACATTTCCGACTCTTGCGCTTTCTCCATTTGACACTCGCGCCTCTCTTCCTTCTCGCTCGTCCTCTCTCCACTCCTTCCTTCCTTCCTAACCTAAGACTTAAACTCCACCACTTCCTTTTTTTCTCCTTCCTCTCCCCTTCGCCTTTCGCCTTCGCCTACTATTTGCGCCCTTCCTTCATTTCCATCTCTCTCCTCTTCCTCTTCCTCTTCCACCCTCCTCCCTCTTTCCCCGCGTCGCTTCGGTTGCACCGCACCGCACCGCATTCTCAAAGCCTTCCGCATCCGCGTTTGCGAGTCAATTCGATTCTCAATTTGCCGCACGCATTCGCTATCGGTCATCCGCCCGCTTGCCCGCTTTGCACCACAAGAGAGACAGAAAAATCCCCCAACGACAACGGAATTTGAAGGACAAAAACCCAACCTCGAGGTCCTGGAAGGCGCATCTATCTACTGGTGATACCTGAAACCCCATTTTAATCTCTGTATTATTCTTTCAATCGATTCTTTGCCTTATCGTCTATTCCGCCTTCGGTATTCGGATACACCACAACCACAGCTTAGCTTAATCTCGACACTCGGTCATCGAAATCAGACTGCGAAACACACTTTCCACTCACAATAATCGAAAAGCAAAAAATTATTATCATCAAAAAATTGACAAGAGGAGGCTTCGATAGAAGGTAATACCTGGATCATTCACATCTGGACAGGCATCGTTTGGAAGACGTTGTCTGACTGAAATTGTCTTGGAGAGACAAGAACCAGCTGGTGCTCGCGTTTCAAAGTCGTGTGTTAATCATTCGACTCGCCGCTTGAGCGTGAATAAACCTCAAACTTCAAACCGCCCATAAATCCAGGTACTTTCGTCACCCGACCCCACGGTCTGAGCAAGTCTTGAACCTTTGTTGAAGCTTGCTTCCTTTGATTCTTTTCAACGACCTTCCGCTGAGGGATCTACCGCTCGACATTTCGATATACTTTCACTGATCGCGTCTTCGCATCGCCCTTTCATTCATCGATTCTCACTTGTTTGCTCGCTCTATCGACTACTCTGGACTTTAATCTTTGACAAGCTTGCGACTCGTCATCTGACACTCTCGACTTTCTTCGGTTCGGTACTCGCGACTTCTTGGATTTGCGTTTTTGGCCTCTCGCGACGCTTCCTCGGCATACGTTCTGCATCGACAATCCATAGAAGTCCAACGTTTTGTCGATTTCATCGATATACCCTCCTCGCATAATTTGCTCGACTTGATTTCAACAAACCCTACTTTCTAATCCAACCGGCTACTTTCTTCAACGAAAGAACTAGTCGAACCACGTTCTCTGTCTATTTTTCTTATCTCTCGAATCTTTAGATTACGAATCCCGCTTTGAGCCAAGGACGCAGGCGGTCTCGCTCAAATGTCTTCCAACGCTTTCGCACCCAACGGCCTCGCCATGCCCACTGGCGGCCTTGCTGCCCGCCGAGGCGGTCAAAACCCCAAGCCTCTCTCGGTTGACCTCATCAACCAGACTCAGGATAAGGACCCTGGTGTTCCCACCCCTCGCACCAGCCGTTCCCACCTTCTCGCTGGCCTGCGAACGGCCCCCAAGTCCGCTACTGCTGCCTCGTTCGGCCCTCAATCTCCCACGACCGCCGGTCCCACGCAGCAGTATGCCCGGAACTCCATGGCTGGAAATGCCTATGGCATGGGCCAGGACACCACTTACAACGCCCCTAAGACGGCTTACCCCCAATATGGTGCTCAGAACAACTACAACTCGATGGCTAGCCAGCAGTACACTGTTGAACAGGTCTTGGCACCTCCTGAGCTTGCCATGGACGAGCAGAACCAGGAAGACCCCGGTCTGTATGCCCAGCTTCTTGCTACCAATATGTACCTGGCACAGCAGCAGCAGCGTCTTCAGCAGCAGCTTAGGAGTGTGCAAGCGGCTGCTCAGCAGTTCTCACAGCTCAACCTGAACAACCCTCAGTTCACTCAGCAGCAGATCGCTCTGTACGAGCAACACCAACAACTCCAGAACATGCAGCAACAAATTATTCAGGCTGCCGCGATGGCCCAGCAGGCTCATCAACAACAAGCTCAACAAGCCCAGCAGCAACAGCAACAGATCTACTATAACCCCATGACTGGCCAGTACTTTATGGAAAACCCGCAGCCTTCTGTTCAGGTCACATCGCCTTACAACGAGCAGCCCTCGACCCCCGGCTTCGGCGGTTTCCAACATCAACAGAACACACCATCTGTGCAGGTTTCTCCTCCTGCTGAGTCCCAGCCCTTCAACTTCCGCAGCAACTCGCCCCCTAAGCGCTACGAGTCTCCTACCGAGGTGGCCCCCCTTCCTCCTCCCTCCGCCAACGCTTTCCGCCGCGGACACAAGAAGGCGTCCTCTCTCGCCCCCGTCAACAGCGCTCTCGCTGCTTCTCTGTCGTCTGACGCTCCCAAGTCTGCTGGTCCCAAGACTTCTACTTTCCCCATCACTCCTTTGACTGGTGGATACGGACCCGGTCAGGCCCGTGCTGGAGAGCACCCCATTCGTCAACCCCGTGGACCTCCTTCTCTGGACGAGCTCAAGGCGAAGCCCACTGCCAAGCACGAGGGAAGCAAGAACTTCTCTGCTCGCACCCGTCGCTCTGCTGTCCATAACCTTGTCCGCGCTGGTCTTGAGCGCCGCAAGGGCACCGGTAGTTCTTGCGGCAGCATGAGCCCCGTTTCCGAGACCGCTGAGGAGTCTTCGACCCCTATTACCGATAACGAGTCCGACTCTGGCCGTAGTGGATCTGGTAGCCTGGCCGGTGATATGGAGTGTCCTAGCTCGCGTACTTCTGCCAGTGGAAGCTGGGGAGCTATTGGCTCTGACCGTCCCAGCTCGCGCCAGAAGGCTCGCAAAAGTGTCGATAGCATCGGCAGTGTTGACTCGAACGCGGAGAGTGAGAATAGCTCTTTCGCCAACGTGTTTAAGAACGGCGCTCTGCGAGCAGCCAAGGCACAAGACTCACCCGATAGCCAGCGCAAGGCACCTAGACTGGTTCTCACTAAGAGCACTCCCGCTGCTTAGAGGTGACGCTTCGGCTTGAAACAAACCTTCACTGTCACGATTTACGCGCCCGGACTTTTTCTTTCTGTTCACACGACTGCTCGGACTGGCGGACTGCATTTTGATGGTTGTCGTTTAGTCTTTTTCTGTTAACGCTGGGAGTCCTGTTGCCATCTGCATGGGGTGGATGAACCACGTTTTCCTTGTCTATTTCTGCGAACTTTACCATTACAGAAGTTTATAATTCACTTCATAGTCTCTCCTTCAGACTTTTCTTCTTCGTCACGACATTGGGGGAATCGCCCGGGGATAATCTTGTCTCAGCCTAGATGGACGAATGGGTTATTTGGGGGGTTGATGAGGAATCTTTATACCAATCAGGATGAGAACCATCACCGGGGAACAAAGTCTGGTCTGGCGGCCTCTGTGAGGCAATCAGCCAGCCCCTGATGTGATTCACGGCCGGCGTTCCTACGGGGACAGTGTTTCGGCAAATTTGACATTTGCTTTCTTGCATTCGTTAAGGTATTTCATGTTGTCTTTCTCTGCTGGTCATTGCCGAGGTCCCAGGAGGAAGGCTGGGTTCTTCTGATGTCGAGGGGTACATAGGCAGTCAGGAGACCTAGAATTCTATCGTGGACCAATATGAACTGGCAAAGTACAGGCAAATTCATAGATAGTTTTACAATGGCACAATCACAATTTGAAAGCCACCTGATATTTGTTTATTCACTGTGACTGTAGCTGTAGCCTTGGTAGGCAAGACTCTACACTAATGGTAACTGAAATCGTCTTGTCTTCCTACCACGTCACAATATTTACACACGAGATTCACGTCTCCTCATTCCTCTGTAAGTCTTATGATAAGAGTTACCTAAATCTTCTCTTACTTTACCTAAACTTAGGAATGATTAGACCCTAAAGAGATCTGTGGTCTTCTGCTATGCTTTGCTGTGATCCATTGAAGGCCCCCAATCCGACCTTCTGTCTTCAACAATCACATCTGGTCGGCTTCCGTAGCTCAGTTGGTTAGAGCGTCGTACTAATACTTCAATCCGAGTATTCGGTAATGCGAAGGTCTCAGGTTCAAGCCCTGGCGGGAGCAATCCCAATTGCCCTCCAGATTCTCTTTTTGCTATTTCTCGCGATAATTGTGAACGTCTTTTTGCCATGTTGTGAGTATCGCGAGGTTTCGTCGTGGTGTTGTGGCCAGGTGTGAAAGAGAAGGAAGATAGACAAGTGGGAGAAGGCATGAGATGATAAAAGAATTAGAAGCAAGCGATCAATGTTGACAAAGTGAATTATTTCATTATCTTTTTCTTTCATTTATATTCTTTTGTCTTGTTCGCTTGTTGTTCATACGATGGCAGTTCATCTGCATCTTTCCCATCCTCATGTCTATCATAGCACAAGCCCCTTTATCATATCGTGCATTTCATGATGCATTCCGCTCATCTCTCGTCTTTATCTCTTCGTTTCCTTTCAGTTCGTCATGACCATTTGGACTCTCCAGTCATTCGACTCCGTCTCTTACTTATGCCCACTCGCTCTGACACTCCTGGCAAGCCCGGTGACGCTAGGCTGCTATCTCTACTACTGAGCCCATCTCTACTACTTAGGCCGTCTCTGCTCCCAAGTCCATCTCTGCTACTTAGTCCATCACGACTGCTCGGCGCGCGGCCTACGTTCTCCTTATTGCTCAAGCTGCTATCGCTGCGGGCACCCATGGTGATGTCTGCGCGAGAGCTGAGGGCTGGGCTGTTGCTGTTGGCACTGATTCCAATAGCTGCCCTGGAACTACTCGAGGTCGCCAATGATGTGCGAGGGAGGCGGCTCTTCGCAGAGACGAACTCGCCGCTGACTCTCCGGGGGATACCTGTTGGCCCGTCCCTACTCCTTGGCCTGTAGAGTATTCCTTCTCGTTCTCGTTCAACAGCAGCTGTTCGACGGGGACTGGCTGCAACTTCAATATAAGTATTACCCGCAAGACTACCACGGCTCCTATGCGTGGGTGTTTGCGGAACCGACACGGATGAGTGCAAGCCAGGAGGTGTGTAGCTGTTATTTCGTCGTGATCCTGATCGTCTTGACGATGAGGAGGAGCTTGGTACAGCACTTGGCACACCCTCGCTGGGTCTTCCACTAGGTTCGATATTGGATCGCACCAACTCGGAAGCGAGGTTCCGTACAAGGACAGCCGAGTCCTTCTCTGATAGAATCTGAATGGCAGCCATGAGAGACCGCACTTGGGAACTGTTGAGGGACCTTGCTCCATCGCCACTACCCAGGCCAGGCTCACAAGCATCCATGATAGTCCTCACCAGCCTCAGGAGATTAAGTCGCACAACCGCCTTCTTGTGGTTCAAGCGCTGCGCAATGCCCGCAAACATCTCGGGTTTCGCCAGCGATGCCGCGACTGACGGGCTGAGGCGTAGCAGTTTGAGTAACGGTTCCAACAAGTTGGAATCAAAGGCGTTCACCCTGTTCGTACTAAAGCAGCTAATAATGGCTCGAGTGAAGTTGCCATCAGCGAGATGAGTCTCTACATTGGCGGTTTCCTCCTGTAGCCAGACCAAGATGGCATCAAGCGCAGTAACTTGCCAGTACTGGTCTGTAAGTAGTGATACGTAAAAGTTGAGACCCTTGTTTTGCCACAAGTATCTGCGACCCTTGGACCCGGAGTGCGCCATGTCACAGAGTATTGGGAGAGCAAATTCCTTCGGGGGCCGGTCGGTCTGCATGATCCGTAAAAGAAGAGGAATGATGCCTCCAACTGCAGCGTCTTCTTGTCGTTCCTTGCTGAGGCGGCAGAGGTTAAATAATGTGTTGAGGACCTGGTTAGATATCTCGCGGAAATGTGTCTGGCCCTTCTTCATGCTGTAGCTCAGGAGATCAATCAAGAACTCGATGGCGTCGGCTGAGTGCAGTGACTCAATCGTCGTTGAGAGCATGGAAAGGTTCTTGATGAACTTGAGCATTGTGATCTGGTGTATCGGCGTCATGCGCCGCAGATCTTTCAGTACACTCTTTAGTACTTGCCGATCTGCTACGACCTCCTTGACGTAGTTCTCTGCTTGACTAAAGAGGTAGAAAATGTTGACGATTCGTCCTTCAACAAGCTCGCCAAGCTCGTCCTCGCCCTCTTCATCTAGGACTCGGTGTAGGACAAGCGCCAACGGATATAGAATCTTGCTTCGCGAGAAGATTCTACAAAAGTCGTTCTTGGGGGTTGGCCCTTGAAGCTCAAATACGTTCCAGATACCGTTGACCCCAATAAGAACAAGGTCTCGAGTAACGTCATAGTCCTCGTCGAGGAACTCGACCAACACATTCAGACCACCCGCAGATACAAACATCTGGAGGGTCAATGTCGATGTCTGATACATCTGACGAACAAAAGCAGCTGCTTCGAGACGAATCTCATCTGAGTATTGTCGCGCAGCAAACTTGGTAATAATCGGTATACCACCAACGAAACATAAGTTTTCTTGAATTTCTACGTCGTCCAAGATAATCTGAAATGTCAGCAAGTTATAGTCACAAGAAAGATACAAGAACTTACTGCATTGACGACCTTGAGGAGTTGCAGAATCATGTATTGTCTGCTTTTGACGGTGCAAGGCTCCAGAATCTCGAGAATTGGTAACAATCCGTGAGCGCTGATGATCAAGTTCTTCACCTCGTTGTTCTCCCATAGTAAGGCAAGCTGTGGTGCGTCAGTGTCGCGCTTCTGGGTATAATCTGAAAAGAAGACTTACCAAATCTTCCGAGAACTCGGCCAGCGCATCCTCGCCCTCTGTTGTCTTCAGAGATTTCACTAAACCCTCAACCCTCTCTGCTAACCTGGCGTGCCGGTCTCTGGCAATGTTGGCTTCCAGGTCCATCTCGTCCCATCCCGGGTCCATCGATGCGAACGGGTCGTCCTCGTCTTCTTCATCCCCTAGCCAAGAATTACTTGATACGCGCGACATGAGCATCAGACCGCCGTCCTCGGAGCCCTTCTCACTCTCCTCCTTCTCCGCTATTGATGATTCAGGTCCGAAAACGTCGCTAAAATCTTCGTCGTCATCTTCTGCGAATTTCTGGATTTCTATCGATGACCGTGTCCGTCGCATTGGTCTGTCAGGGAGGACCGATGGCCGAGAAGTGATTTTCTTCTTTATGCTACCCGAGCCAGGGTCATGCGTTGACCTTGGCAATGATGTAAGATCGGATGGATGAAAGAGTTGTGGTGCATCACCCTGTCGTGAGTTCTGTATACATGTGAGTCTTAGGCACGTTGGATCCAGACACATAGTACCTACCCTCCTCACAGCCTGATTTGCATTGTGAGTGAAGACATTGTCATTGTCCACAAAGAGATCGGAGAAGTCATCTGTACTCTGCTCCCGATAGACAATATCTGGCCTTCGTGGGAGCTCGAACTTGTGATTTAGATTAGATTTCGTAGGCGATCTGGTCCGGCCAGCGCCAGCAACCTTGCTCGAGCTTGATTTATTCCGGCTGTGCGTCTTAATAGGCGTTGTCGTCTTGATGGGCTTCTTCGGTAATGGCCTGATCGTCTGTTCTAGAGGATCAATGTCTTGCCAGTGGCCTGGCCCCTTTATTGTCATCAACTCCCCCTCGAAGTCGTCGTCGTACGAATTACTGTCATTTCTTCCATCGTTAACTGAAGCAAAGGCTTTTAGGCGATCACTCGATAATAAACCGCCAAAGTTGTCTTGGGGCTTGAGGTGAGGTAGCTGTAATGCGCTTGGTGAGATAGCTGTCGCAAAGTCGTCGTCCCAGTTGTCATCATCTGTGACATGGTTAGAATCGTTCAAAATGCAAGGACATCAGAGTAGAACGTACTAGCTAGTTCAGGCTTACTGAAAGCTTCTGCGCCAGGTCGGAGCTTTGCAAGTGATAAAGAGCCCTTAGCAGGAGTCCACCTCGTCGCAGGTCCGGCATCAGAGCCAGTCGATTGTCGGAGGGAGGATTCTGAAGACTTGAGAGCCTTGTTCCATTGCTTGACTTCCTCGACAGCATCGCTGAAATTGGCTGGTGTCCTCGCTACAGGTGCTTCAGTTCGGCGACACCCTGTTATCCAGGCATGACGAAGTAGTTTTCGGGCAGTTACACGGAGGTTTGGGTCTTTTTGGAAACATTGCATCAGAAAGTCACGAGCAGCCTAATAAGATCAGCAAAAGCGAGCCCAAGATGCGATTGGGGAGACTCACTGCAGAGATTCCTTCAGGTAGCGGGGGATGGTCGTCGTTGACAATTGCGAATAAAGCAGGCATAGCAGCCAAGTTGTGATATGGAGGCTTGCCTTGGAGAAGTTCGATAACAGTGCAACCGACACTCCAGATATCCGAGGCAGAACTCGCTCCAGAAAGCTGAATGATCTCAGGGGCCATCCAATATGGTGTACCGACAACCTGTGCCTCCTTATCTTGACCACCAGCAAGTGTGCTGGTCGAGACTCCAAAATCGGCGAGCTTGACCGTGCCATCCTTTGTGGTGAGAATATTGGCGCCTTTGATATCTCTATGAATAACACCCTGGTCATGGAGGTATTGTAGTCCCTGTAGGACCTGCGTCATGTAGACCCCAACCAGATTCTCGGGGAATTTGCCGTATGCCTTGCAGATTGAATGCAGAGAGCCATTCTCACAATATCTATATCCATTAGTTACATCACTTGCAAATGGAGTTTGACGTCATACTCGAGAATGATGTTGAGGGCGTCAACGGATTTGACAAAGCCTATGTACTTGACAATATTGTCATGCTACTGCTTGTTAGTTCTCACATGTCATATTTTCTCGAACCGGGGTTCCTACATGAAGGTTCTTGAGAAGATCGATTTCACTCTAAGCGGCATTCACGCATGTCAGCTTCTTCGAATACCATGCCATTGAGCTTCAGGGTAGAGCTTGGAGACAACCCACCTCGATCATGCGCAATTCGCTCTTGGGAAGATCTGCGAGCTTGATCTGCTTCACAGCAACTGCCTCACCATTACCCCAGTTGAAAGCCTTGTAAACAGATCCGAAAGCACCTTTCCCTAGGCATTCACCTAAACGCTAGAAGCAGAAAAGGTAAACATTAGCGACGACTTCACTAAACCCTGGCGCCTCGCTTATCATGATATCCGACTGTCCAGGGATCAAGCACCGGTGATTTCGGCACCTGAATGAATATACGCACGTAGTCCTTGAGCCCTGGATCTTGAAGGGCAGAGCTCTCTCGAATCTTATCTTTCCGTGAAGGCGTTCCAGGCGTAAAGGGTCGTTCGCGGGAGGCCACGGCGGCGCGGCCATTGGCGTGGTACTGCCGCTCGGGCACCATCTCTCATATGCTCTCTAACTCAATGATGCTCTGATATAATCGTGGCCAGCTGTGTTATGCCTCCTCGATGAAAGCAGAGGCAGGTCGGCAGAGGAAGGACAAGGTTTAGGCCAAGACGGAGATGTCATTCCCGGCGAATATCGAAGGAAGGGAGCGGAGTGGCGCAGGGCGATTCGGTTCTACATACGAGGTCGGGTTCGATATGGAGTTGTCGTCGTTGAGAAAGGTAGTTGGGCTCGTCAGAGCTCGGTCGACGTCGTCAGCGTGATCGAGGAGAGGGATGAACAAGGCCCGTTCGTTCGTTCGTTTCGTTTCGTGCGGTCGCTAACACAACAGCCCAGGGTTAAAGGAAGGACAGGATGAATAACCCGGTAGGCCAGCGATTTAATTGCGTGAGAGTGTTGTCAAGAGAGAGAGAGAGAGTGGAAGCAAAAAAATTAAATGAAACGAAAAAAAAGTAAGAAACTGGGCGGAAATTCGGGGAGCTGGACCAAAACCACTGATCTCCAATCAATCATGCGCTGCGCTGTACAGTACTGCACTGGGCTGCTCTGGTCTGCTCTGCTCTGTACTGGAGGTGTTGTTTCTGGTCTCACTCTAACGTTCCATAGTGTCAGGCTCGCAACCCAACCCAAATCTGAGGTGCCCGCCCAGGCCTGGGGCAGACGGGACCCATACCTACGGCACATGGAAGGCCGGTCCAGGTACCTTGCGCTGCGTAACGGGGTGTCCGGGGGCCCGTGCCGCCCTGCAAGTCCAGCGCTCTTCAACGCCCTGCTTCCCCACTAGCTCGCTAGAGGTGCCCGTTCAATTCTCCACAGCCAGTCGACAAGCGACAACAAAGCGATCAATTCAATGTTACAACCTCGATAGTGATGTCAATGTCGATTCTCTAGCCTACCTAGATAGGCAGTGTCCAGGAGACATGTTCTTAGGTTGTTTTGGAATTCTTCACTTACGAGGCACAGTTCCTCATTTGAAACAGTTCATGCTCATGCTCACGCCATGCCATGCTACCTACCTATACCATACCATGTAAGCCAAGGCAGTGGATGCGATGCATTCAGACTGGTATTTTCTTCTAAGTCAGTAATAAGATGTTCTCCGCTTATCATTCATTAGGCAACCGTCTTCCAAATTAACAAACAAAGTATAGGTATGTCTTTATGAATAGGTATGCTCACCACGTTTAAAGACAAGCCTCACCGTTGACCAAGTCCGTCACACAAACAAACTCTCTAGCCATCCGGGTTATTCTCTTTCAGCCTGCTTCTCCGACGCCTCAACTGCTAGTTACAGTCTGTCTAAGGATTATCTTTCCCTGTCAGCAATAAGGTAACCAACAACCAACACCAACAATACAAGACCAAACCCAATCGAAGTCCCCTGTTCCCATCAAGTCCCAAGTCACGACACCGATCTAACCCTTGGTGCCACTAATGCGTCTCATATCATCCTAGCTGAGCTTGCGTGCGAAAGTTAAGCAGTACAAGTACAGTACAGTACAGTAACGTAACAAGTGCCAAGGACGGAAAGATATCGTATCTCACCCGTCGATCGATATCGTGCACGGAGGCTCTCTTTTCTTGTTTTCATTGCAAGCTGTACCGTAAACTAAGATTGCAATCTCTTTTGTTCAAAGCGCCTCCGCTTGATTGGGCATAATGTGACGCTGGCATGACGATACTACCTACTTTGCGCCCTCCATCAACGATGCAGTTGAGACATTCATCAATTTGGTATGTCTTATATTTACGACGGATATATCTTCATTGGTGATCATCTTTGATTCACAATCATGATTGACAGGGCTACTGTTGAGGTTGCAATGCTGCAAGGAGAGTGGCGGTGTCAACTAGCCGTGGCCGTGGTCGTAGTCTTCTAAGCTCTGTTGAGATACTCGCTTACACTATCAACCATTCCTTCAGTCGAGGCTTATGCTGGCGAACGGAGTATGCTTTCATGAAATAACCAGAAGACTCCATAAACCATGAATCATTGGACGGCATGAGAAAATCATATCATATTGATACCTTATATCCTCGTATTCTTTCACCGTAGCTGTAGATATCGTACCTGGCAGCACGTAGCCGTCCCGAAGACAAGGTCCTTCAAGCCACATCACGATAGATCTACCAGGATCTGGAGATGATGTGCATCTAAGCCTAGCTGACTTGGAGGAATCCCAGCAGTTATCCATCCTGGTGATGTTGTTCTGTGGTAGCACAAACAACGTCCAGAGATATGATTTGTAGTATCCGTACTTCAGTTTTCATTAGATCTTCTCATGGCTCTGTCGAGCCAGCATGTTAACAACCATGCAATTATGATACATATCGTCGCCAGCACTATCCGGTTTTCCGTTGTAACGCCTTCCTTCTGACCTGTCCTGTAATCAAGCAATCTCGTTCTTTAAAGCCCGCTTCAAATCGAATGCAAATTGGTTCCGTCTGTCCCCTTTATTCTGTCCCTTCGCCTGGCAGCGTTCGACTGAGGCCAGCCTCAGCCCACCATTCATCGGGAATATCTTCTCGTCGTGCCAGGCTACGCACGATGCGCTGCATCCCCATCCAGTCATCTTCAGCATTTGCGTTACTTCCCGATGCTGCAGAGCTCTCTCGGTTTTGTCTGCTTCGCTCTGGCCCTTGTTCATCATCTGAGTTTCCCACGGACATGTGTCCCACCCAGGCAGAGTGTGATCGAAAAAAGCGCTCTCTGGTTGATCCCACAGATCCCATGTCTCTAGCACCATTGCTTACTGGGCCGCCATCGGGAGATCTTCGTCGGCTCAAATCTCGGGGAACCGCCACGCTACCAGCGTAAGGAGCTCGTAAGCGAACGCGTCGTGCCTCTGCTCGGCGTCGTCGAATTCGATCCAGTACACTGAGCGCATGGTCAGGCCCTTCTGTTTCAGAGCCTTCACAACCTGATTCACAAGCTTGATCGACCATTGTGTCCGGGTCGGGGTCGGGGGCGGTAAAAGAGGTACTTGTGGTGGTGGCGCCCGCGCTCTGAGATGCAACATTTGAGGCGAAGGACGACCCTGCGCTGGGTGGCTGAGGATCAGGGGTGAGTGTAGAGAGAAGAGTATCCCACACTTCAGGGCTGAGGCTCCTGTCACGGTCACCAAGCCCATCAACGCCCCGACTACGTTGCGCATTTGTATGCCGTGGGTGTCTGTTGTTGCTTGACATACGATAAGCTTCGCGCAGCCCCCAACGCTGAGGTCGACGCTGGATGACTCCTTCAGCATCAGATGTAGAGTTTTGTAATGTCCGTCGCGCCACAGCTGGGAATTGGGCTCCATCTCCTTCAGGAACCTGGCTGGGAGCAACTGGCGCTGCCTTGTTCAGTTGTTAATAAAGATATCCAGCTAAAGCGTATACTCGAGAAATCAAGTGCGAATGAACTTACCATTGGAGCACGAGGAGGTCGTGGGGGTGCCTCAGCTGCCCACCATCCATATTCCAGCTCGTCGTAAGGCAGAGAGTTTGATGTGTTTCTATCCTGGGAGTTACTGCCGTCCCTGAATATCGCGTCTATCCCGTCCTGAAGCAGCTCTCTTCTGCGATCATCAGTTCTGGTCATCTCTCTCAGAACATCGCGAAACGGCCTTGCTCGGCGTGTCCCATCAGGGGCTCTGATAGATTCCAATTCCGGTGGGAAGCCAGCTTCACTCCACGGTACGGTGCGACCATCTCGACCGGTCAAAGTGCTAGACTGTTGCAGCGAACCATCGGCAGCTAACCGATCGCGGATGGAAAAGATGCGGCGATGGGAAGCGCGGCGTTCAATGCGTACATTGCGACGAATGGCAGAGCGAGGTGGCGATGTCGCACTGTTCTTCTCTGCAGCTTTAGAAGGGAGATCTGACTCGACGGGGGCAATAAACAAACTGTAAGACAAGGTCAGTAAGTGCACGATACGAATAGAACAAGGCCGTTACTACTGTAACGAATATGCAAAGCACGAAGCGCAATGTTAAGCAACGGCTATGCGCATTCGCGACATCAGCAGCATGCCGTTGCGCTGAGGTAGTGAAGCGATAGCGACAACGACATTATTGATCGACCGGGGCATCACTACGTTGGCGCGATGGCAACGAAGGTAACAGATGGGGTAGAGAAAACAAGGATGCGCTTACGGGAGGCCCATGATTATGGAATTAACTTAGTAGAAAGCGAATGACGAAAATGACTGATACAGCGAAATATTGAATCAAAAAAATCAAAGTGGAATGATTGTGAGCTCAAAAACTGTTGTCATTGATGAAATGGCGATAGTTGGTGATGACGATGCTGCCTAGATGGCAAGGTTGATTGATAAAAGCCAGACGAAGGCAATTAAATTAACCAGTGTCAGTGGAGAGAGGATGAAAGAACGGAGTCTGCAACGGGCAAAGGGGGGTGCGGGGGGTCAAGATGCAGGCAGGACAGGGAGAAGCGATAAAAGCGGAACAGCCAATCAGAGACCAGAGAACTCTTGAGGCTCTACAGGGCGTCCAGCTCGCGTGCGCGTCAACTTCACGTGTCCACTATCTATACCGCGTCGTGATAGTGAGTGATAGAAGATGATGAGCTTCAACCAATCAACACTAACAGACTGAAGTAGGGGAGTTGCATAGCCACATTAGCCACATCAGACCACTTTCATCGGCTTTCGGAGACCGGGTTTATGTGGCTTGTCAACACCCCACCTATTTCGACATCAATCGCCCCAAATGAAAATTAATGGCGTACAAGGCTCATTCATGTCTTGACGTCGTTAACGATCTTCAACTCCCAGGCATCACCAATTCGTCAATTCACCTGGGACTGATTCAATCACCGTCTCAGGAGCCTCCCACGGCACTTTTTCTCCCCATCGCCGGGCTCCGATGAGATGCCGTCTCATCTGAACTTTCATCATGTCTTCCTCTCAGGAAATCCAGTTCGCCCTTAATCGCATTAATCGTGTCCTGGCCAGCAAAAGGGCACCCGGTTACAGAGATATTCGACTAGGTCTGGATCGTATCAATCGTGTCATACCAGACAAACAGGAGTGGAAGGGTATTCATGTTGCTGGTACCAATGGCAAAGGCTCAATATGCACCTTTCTTGCTGGTCTGTTCAAGCTCGCTGGTCTCGGTTATGGAAGCTTCACATCACCTGCTTTTCCGGAGAGACACAATGGAGTCACAATTAATGGTCTTTATGTGAATCCGCGCATGTATGAGATGGAAATGAAGCACGTTGAGGAGAAGTGGAATCGTATCGCTACTGGTTGGAAATACAAGCATGGAGAGGATCCCTTAGGTCTATCACCATTCGAGGCCGAGACAGCAACAGCATTCCGGGTTTTCAACAAAATGCACGCTCCCTATGGTATCGTCGAAGTTGGTATGGGTGGCGCCACCGATGCGACCAATGCCATGAAGCACAAGGCAGTAACCATCATTTCTAAGATCGGCCTCGACCACCAGGAGTACCTCGGCAACACTATTGAAAACATCGCCAAGGTCAAAGCTGGCATTATGCGAAAGAACGTCCCTTGTATCGTTGACCACACTAACCCTCCTTCTGTCATCCATGTCCTTCGACAACATGCTCGAGAGGTAGGAACAGACGTTATCCTCACATGGAAGGGCGAGCCTTTACTCTTGACCCTCGACAATTCAAAATGGGAGCTCGAGAGTTATCAAATTCAGAACCTTATATGTGCAGCCATGGCCTTCCGTCACCTCTTCCCCTTGCAGGAGATCAACTTGGATAAACTCATGGAAACGGATCCCTTTTTGCCCGGTCGGTTGGAAACAGTTCAGGTGAATGCGCCTCTCTCTGGTGTTGAAACACGGGACATTCTCGTCGATGGCGCTCACAACATGTTGGGCATTCAAGAATTGGCCAAACATGTCAATAGGCGTCTACGGAAACCAAATCAGCCAGTAACTTGGGTCATGGGCATGTCATCGAGCAAGGACAAGCCTCTCTTTAAACTTATCGACACGGTTGTCCAACCCCACGATAACTTTGCCATGGTCGAATTTACTCAAGGTCCCAACGATCCTCAACCAGCACCCGCCAACTACGGTACCGACCACGCCAAGAACACCCTCAAGACTCCCGAACAAGTATACGACGGAGTGCCTGATATCTCCAGTGCTCTCCCATGGGCGTGCAACAAGGCCGGTGACGGCCCTGTGGTTGTGACAGGAAGTCTCTACCTAATTCGACAACTGTTTGGCCTCAAGGATATTCACCGATCGAGGGAGTTAGGCACAAGAAGACCTGGCAGAGCTCAACTGTACCGATATTCCAATCTTGCTCGAGAGAGAAGTCTAACAAAGGAGGAGGCTCGGGAATTTAAGCAAGCGAGACGACATCAATTTTTATCACCAAAGCGAAACAAAGTCTTCGCTGACGTACCCACCGGTGGTCCTATCAAGCCGTTGGAAGTGTCCGCCAAAACAAGAGAGTTGCAATCGAAGGCTGCATTCCATAAGAAACAGGGAGAGGGATATCTGAAGTCCATCGCCGCTATTGAAAGGGATATGAAAAAGCCAAAGAAGGAGACAGATGAGCCCGAAACGTCTGTCGAGAAGATTGCTGCCCGTCTCGAAGACTTGAAGGAGCAGGCTGCGAAGCATAAGGCTCAGTACGATGATGCCATGTACAAAATCAGGGGATGGCGTGCACTACCACACATGAAGTACAAGAGTCATCGCCAGGTCTTTGGGTACCCCAAGACACCAAAGCCACCGACCAAGTCCCCCTTTTACCAGGAGCCGAAGCCTACCAAGGCTGGGCGCAAGTCCAGCGTGGCATGGCAGGATAAGCGACAGAATTTCAGCGACGAGGTCGCTGCGGCTGAGAAACAGCGCTCACAGGATATAAAACAGGCTGCGAGGAGGAATAGTAGTGACCCTTTTGAGTCAAGGTTCGCTGGGAAACGGAAAGAGGGGGGAGGCTCATGAGATGACTTTAAATGTTTGAATATCTATAACGCAGCTGTACCATTACAAAGCGAATGATTCATTGATCGGGGAAATAGGCTATGGAGATTGATAGGATCTAAATGTACATTACCAAGATAGAGTGGCTCAGTCCATCTCAATCTGTCATGAAGCTTCGATCCCACAATGTGAACGTTGTAACCTACCCGCTTCTTCATCCGTCTAATTTTTCAGTTAACTGAAATCCCTCATCGTTTAAAGTACTTCATGATACACTTCAACTTGACTTGATTTGCTTACAGATCGAACATCACATGATCAGACCCTCACTTGGCTTCGAGCCTCTCAACTTCTGAATCCCCTCATCCTTCACCTCACCGCCATGCCACCTTCACCACTTATCATTGTCTGCTGCCACGGAGTTTGGCTCGGCGGCACAACACATGGCCAAGACGAAGACGAGTGGCTCATCGCTGACTTTCAGCGCGGCGAGACTCCGACTTTTGTTCAACATATCAAAGCTGGTGTAGAAGCCCTGGCTCAGGACCTCTCAGGTTCTGCTCTGGTATTCTCGGGGTAAGTAGCCCAAACATGATGTGTGATGATTATTTACAATGCTATCAGGGGCCCAACGCGCAAAGAGTCAAGAACTTCTGAGGCAGCTGGCTACAAAAACATCGCGGCCAAGAACAATTACTGGGGACTGTTACAGAATGAAGATGTCAGCGATGCAGTATTGTTAGAAGAACGTGCGCTTGATTCATATCAAAATATTCTCTTCTCTTTAACTCTCTTCCACGCCCGGTTCAAATCATGGCCAACTCACATCACCATCGTAAGCCACGGCTTTAAGAAAGAGAGACTTGTCGATGGACACTGCGCAGCTATTGGCTTTCCCCTCGACCGAGTCACGTTTATTGGTATTGATCCGCCTGGCATGGCTGCTATATCGAAGGATCAAGACAAAGCGGAGGCTATGAAGGGCGTTGGGTTGGCCATGGGTGAGTGGAAAGATGATCCTCATGGGCGAGGGGAGAGCCTTGCGGGGAAGAGGACGAAAAGAAACCCTTGGGAGGTATGGCAGGGTGTGTTTCCAAGTGAGACTTGCGATCATGGTGGCTTGGTTGTAAAGATGGAAAATGGAAGTGAAGTTGTAGACGAAGAAGCAGCACGGCCTTGGTGATTTCTATCATATCTAGATATCTATATCATAAATCTATAGGACGCTTTTCTCTCCCTCCCTTACATGTACCTCACCTCTTGGTCCCTTTCCTACTGCATTAACCAAGAACCGGACAGCATCCTCTACCATATCAGCTGGGAATTTATGTCCAACTCCTTCATACACTCTATCATCCAACTCCACGCCCCCATCACGATACCAACCCTTTTCACCCACGGCTTCTTTTAACAGCGTTGAAAGCGGCTTGGTGTTTGCATAAGGAACCAACTTATCCTCGCCTCCAGAGCAGAGGAGGAGCTTCTTGCCCCTAATACGCTCGTCGAGGATAGCTCTTAGGCGAGTCTGTTCGGCAGTGGATAGAGGTGAAGACGGGATAGGCGAAGTACCAAAGAGGATCGCCTTGGGATCATGACGGCCACAGATTGCGATAAGATCTGTGGGGAAATACTTGCTCCCAATAAAATCAACGCCGCAGTCAAGATTCGCTCGGCCAGCGCGACCAGTCATAAGGCCTATCCATTATCAGCTTTGTTCTCACCCAATTTTCCAAGGCAACTTACTTCCAAAATCAGGACATCCAATAACCACTACAGCCGCATCAATTCTCTTCTCCCCAAAGAAAGCCTGCCATGCACCATGCCCGCCCAGACTCCAGCCGAGGCATACATGAGCGTCAATCTTAAGACCAAGGTATCCAGAAACAAGGTCCATAAGGCCGCTCATATCACCCACGCCCCCCTTTACCATACCAAACATATCAAGCGCGTGTGTCGCATTTCCTTTATCCCAAGGATGGTTTGCCGATTCGCTGACCAGTCTAGTTCCATGGTTGGGCATATCAAAGCACAGGGCGATGAGACCTCGCTTGGGATTAGCTCCAGCATGTGAAATCCATGCCCCAACAACGCGTCGAGCAATATCGTTCATTGTTGCTCGTGCTCTGGTTCGAGGGTGGAGGAGCCACAGGCATGAAACGGGGACATTAGGAGGAAGCTCATCGAGGCCATAAACATCGACGAGCAAACCCGCCATGGGGATCGTCTTTAGAGAGATCGATGGAGGGGCCGAGAGGCCAGCAGTGGTGTAATTATGAGCCATGGCGAGAAAATGCTTCGTATGAGGAATAGAGACTGTAAGTTGTTGGTTTGAAGTGGCATCTATGGATAACCATCTCATCCGATCTTCCCCAGGATCGACGAGTGGGGGTTTAGGGTAATGACAGCCGGTGTCGGCCCCCGGATTTCGGAAATAAATGTATTGTATCATGGACAAGGATCAAGTCCTCTAAGAAGTAAACAGGTATTACGGTATTATTATTTTCTACTCGTATTTATGTATGTATATATGAGCAAGTGCTATACATCTACGTATGAAGTGTGGCAGATGTCCATTTTGTAACTCCATAGTTTGAGTAACTCAAAGAACAACTACGAATTAAAATACTGCCAACCTTAATTTCAACAATAGATAAGAAACAAGAGAGATGCCACTTCACATCTAGAGTAAACAACATCTCGAGACCGTTAAAGCTTCAAAAGAATTTATTAATTCACGCTGTGCTGCTATTGCCTCACGTAAACTAACATATAAAAAAAGGGGTAAACAAAACCAACATCATCATCCATCGCCATGCTGCTATAAAGCAGAAAACTAAAGAAACCAAAAAAAAACAACTGCCCAGCCCTTCCTCAACGCCATGTGCGGTATCGTGCCTGTCCCGTTGCCCACTGCCTTATCCCAGTCCAGCCCAGTCCAGTTCCTTATGCTGCCCGCGAAAAAAATGTGTGCTGTTTAGAAAAAGAAAATCCATATCCTCCTTCTTCTAAGCCCGTTCTACGACCGACCCCTTCCTGAGAAGCACCTGTGAAGTCGTGCGTAGAGTAGTGGTCCACTGAGAAGACCCCGGTAGTTTTGTGGTTCTAGAATGTGAATTTTAATCGACCTTCCAGTGGTCATGCTCATCAGAACCCAGATAGAGTTCGACACCGTATAACACCATAGTCAGTCCGATGTTGGCCCACTGCCAGTTGCTGCCCTCCACATCACCGCCTCGGAGAGTCCACCCATCAGGACCATCGCTAGTCGAGAAATGTTGAAGAAGCAAACTGGTGTAAACAGCTATTAAGATTGAGGGCGAGAACCAGCTGAGGAATCCCAAGAATTTGCTGGCAGTCTCAGAATCCTCCCAATCAGGTTCCTGCATCATGGCTCGCGCACCCGACTCGCGGATGGAGGGAATGATACGTGTAGCGCAGTAGAATACCAATGAGCGGTATGTTAAAGAGATGATGACTGATGGCGTGATAGTCTGGAAGGCGGCATATAGAAGAGCCAGTGACGAGTGAACAGCGGATGGTAGTGAGCCCAGCATGTGGATAAAAGTTGAGTAAGACGCCATGATCACAGGCGGTAAAGGCGGAATATCAGACTCGGAGCCGTCCTGACCATGGGTTTGGTCTGCATTCTCCGATGGTAGATAGTCGGTAAAGATTTGGTAGATGCAGAGGACGATATAGGCAAATAGAAGCGACGACTCAATAGGATTGCCGCGACCACTACCGATACCAAAAGCGCACAGAAACACGGCAGTTGTCATTGCGATGCCAATAAGGGTGGCATCAAGGTTGCCGATTTGAGGGAATTGTGCTACCCTCCAGAGGAAGTAAACGGCGCTAGCCATGATGGAGCTGGAGAGAACCAAAAGAACGATCTGCGCAAGGGTTAGTATTTGCAAGACTTGAAAATTTCATGTAAAACTTACCAACCAAGTATCGCTTCTTCCGCGGTTGACAAGCCACCTGGTGAGTTGTCCCGCCGCCTGGATGACCAGCAAGGTGCAGAAACCCTCCAAGAGCTGGAACACGGGCCCCGAATACCGTAGCACATTATCCCATCCACCCAGCGTGACAGTCTCAACCAAGCCGTCCTTGCCAAACATCCACTCCCTCCAACTCGTGCTCTTGGAGTTAAACAGACCACCCACTGTTCGCTCCACCCAGTTTGAGTTGTCGGCATCGACAGCGAACTGACCAAGCGCCCAGATGAGGAGGGCGGGGATGATGATCCACTGCGACAGTCGTAAAAAACCTGAGAGGAAATACCGCGAGCGTGACTTTTCGGGTGTCAGAAACTCGAGGCTAGAGTATATAAAGTAGAAGAGGAACAGGGCTAGACTGTAAGCCAGCCCACTGTCGCGGCCGCCGACATCGAAGGCGACGGGAATGGAGAGGACGATGCTGAGCAGGAAGATAGAGCTGAAGAACCCCCTGAATAGCCACCACATCGGAGCGAAGAGATGGCAAGCGTAGGCCGCGCCGAGGGGAGGGTATCGAGGTCGTTGCGTTCAGCAGGTGAGCATCCAAGTGCGTCAGGCGACAACGAAGAATGTCGTGACAATTAAATTAAGAGCTAGCCCAGTGGATGAAGTACAGTAATTCAAAGGGAGATTCTGCCCATCGGTAAGGTTCGTTCGTCTCGTTCGGTAAAAGTGCGTGCGATATATCGAAGGTCGGTGGATAGCGGCAGAGTTCGAGTGGGACAGGATATCGAGCAGAGGCAGTCAAGTTTGAGGTTGAAGAGTCAAGACAAGACAGAGACGGTCAGTTCTCAAAGTTGGCGGTTGGCCAGTCTAAAATTCACGGCAAGGTACGGTACGTAGTAGTTGGAGCTCAACCTTACCTTAGTGCTCGGCTGTTGCTTGATGTTTGAGTGTGACTTGCTCGCACAGCGATGCAATGTGGCTAATCGAGGTAGCGGCCAATTTTTGCTTATCGTGCGCTATCTTCACGTGGCAGAAGAAGACATCACATCACGCAGAGCTCAGGCCAGTCACTCGGCCGCTAAAACACGCTGGTGGGGTTTTGTTTGGTGACTTTTAGCACGTGTCACTCATTCATCAACCAGTTCTTTAATTCCAACTTTTTTAACGTGAATCTCAGGATGGAATAACGTTATAATAAACCAAGTTTCAGATCATCGTAAAGACAGGTTGCGGAGTTCTATTTTGGATTGATCGACCAAACAGATGCTGCGGGAATGACCTGGGGTTGTTGGTGCATAGCGTCACATCAACATGATAGGTTCACAGCACATCTCACAAACAGGAGAGCAGCAGATCAGTACCTACATAAAGAAGGCCAGGCAAGATCTGGGACGATGACAGCATCAAAGGGTAACCTCTTGGTAGCCACTCTCGGGGGTTGAAGAAAAACACGGAATTGACCTCCCTTTTATGCATCATAAAATCTCCTAAACTTATGATAATATCTTTATTAAGGTCTGTATTATCTCATACTATAGTAGCCTAATATTTAGGATTTTCTTATAATTTATTATTCTTAATTTCCTTCTATTATAAGGGAATTATCTGAAGGGATTTCCGGTTTTTTCTCCCACCTCGAGGGCCACTAAAGGTCTATCGCATCTTGTTTCGTTTCAAGGTTTTGCCTTGCAAAGCACTGTCTGAGCGCTGACCATGCATCATCCTGCATACAAACTGTCGATTGAACAAAAACCAAGGACATGGAGATAACTTAATTCAAGAACAACTGACATAAGGTTCATGATAAGAACTTATTTGGCCTAGTTTGCATCCATCAGGCAGTGAGGCATCATCGCAAATCGTGTCTTGTATTTATCCGTGTATGCTTATATCCGTCCCCACCTCGACACGGCCAAAGCCCTACGTATCTCCACTTCAGGTAAGACCATAAGAGTGTCTCCACTCGTGTTGGAGCCTCCTCATTTTTACTCCTTCATCATCACGACCTCCACGCGTCAAATACCGCCCTTCGCTTTCCATCATCGCCTCTACGAATCACCCTCCCAACCCTTGACATTTTTGCAAGCATTTTCTGTGCTTTTGAGAGTGTTACCAAAATCGTGTCTTTATGCCCATATCCATATCATATCACTGATGCCATCCATAAATCCATTCACTGCCTTGTTTTTTGATTTCAGATCATGGGCAAGCAAGAAAATCTCGCACAAGTGATGCGGGATTAGTACTGCCTGTCTTGCCTACCTCCTCGCGCGAAACGACTCGACCCTCGAACACCGACTCCCTCCCTGCCTTCTTACCGATCGAGAACCTGACGCGATGCCGACCATATACCTGAACAATTGTAGCAAGCGTTGCTTTGTTATGAACGAGAAACTAGATCCTAAAGTCAAGAAGTTGAAGCCTTAATCTTTTTGATGCGTAACTGTGGTGTCAGCCGTTGCAAGTTGAAAGGCTACACGGCGCTGGGAGGACATATTCATGAGTAAGGTCTTCATGCTTGGAGTATTATTATATGTAATGCAAGTGCATGCACGATTCCTTTCCTTTCTCAAAAGCTTGAGATTTATTTCCATTTATGTCTGTTGTGTTGTGGTGTTGCTATGCCGTTGTGTTGAGCATATTGGTGGTGGTGACATTGGGTGGTGGTGATAGCCTCAACATATTGTGGGAAATGATTTGGGTGTGGGGATGCATCACGATGGCCTCGAAACACCTCAGAATCATCACGGCGCTCTGTTTTGCGAGAATACAAAGGCTTCACGTTGCTGGCGCTTCAAGATGGCGCTGCGGGCTGCTCAACAGCTGCCACTGCCACAGCCGCGCAGCATCACCACCACCACCCCACCAGGCTCAACCACAGCTCACTGGACCACCACCGAACTCCCACCAGGAGGGGTATGACCCGCGAAGGGTATATAGGTTGTCATAATTCACCATCTTCCCAAGGGGGAGCAGGAGGCGCCGGGGTAACCGGTCAGGACAAACTGCTCTCGCCTGGTGGATAAGGACAACAACCGATCCGACGACACCCTGAGTTCGAAACCCGATCCGACGACAAAAACCGACGACAACCCCGACAACAAGAGAAGTAGGAGGCTGGTGCACCAGCCTCCGAACTCTTTTGCCAATTTGGCATATAATATCTTTGCTATACTCATGTAGTTGCGCATATTGGTTATCTATTTTTGATTCTGATATGAAATGAATAAATTTTGATAGGAAAAAACTCGCTGGCTGAGTGTATGATTTGCGCTGCTCCTGCGCTCATTGACTGGGACGAAATGGAATGAAATAGCGTAGTATCTGAATGACGTGCTTGAATTTCACTACACTGTTAAAATGACATAAACTATCAATGTTATACAAATTTCCTTCCAAATATATTAGTGACAGGAAACAATTGAAGTTGAATGCTGTGTTCTATTATTGGCTGGACACTCGATCGCCCAGAGATCGCCCAGCCCTTGGCACTAGCTTGGCGATAGCCTCGCTGGTTGTGGATATCAACTATCTGACACAACACCACGGACGTTCGCGAAATGCCTCCAAGAATAAGCTTAAAAGACCCACATGCGCACAGGACTTTGGGTCCTCATGTTCTGAAGAAGAGCCCCCGAACTCCCCGAGATTAAACAAAGATGGAAGAGAAAGAATGGAACCGGTGGAGAGCCTTTACGTGAGAGAATGACAAGATATCAATGTGATAGCTTGAGGAACCCCTGATGAGCCACAATTCTTTTTATTCTAGCCTAAATGACGCCTTTAGAGATGTTATGATGCGATAGCAGGGTCTAAAGAACGAGACGAGACGGGAATGGCACCACTCTTATTTCCTCTGAGGGGGGGTGAACGCTCCGGGCCATCGGGCAAGCATCAAGCCCACTGCCATTTTTGGTTTCCGTCGACACTAACGATTGCATCATTCTTGAGGGTCATGCCATTTTTGATCATCTCCCCGTTGAAGATGCGATGAAGATTGAGACCCTACGCTTTCAAACAGTAATAAACTGATCAAGTGTTCAGAGCTGAGAGCGAGAGCCTCTTCAACAAAAGAAAATACTCTCAAGGACTGACATTGAGGTGACGTTGGGCCTGCATAATAAGCTTGCATTGCAGCGATGATCAGAACCCCAATTGCTCTGCTCCTTGCTGGTGTTGTTTCGGTCATCAATGTTGCTTAACTTATCAAAGCTGACCACATTTGCATCTGGTCATCCGTCAACGCCTCATTCAATAGCTGATTATTGCTCAGTAGCCGACCGAATTGCGTGCGATCTATCAACCTCAACTCTCCATCTTATCCTCGTCTCGTTGGTCAACTCTAAGTTCATGGACTCTGCACCGTACGTAAAAACTACGTTACGCATGCAGCGGAGCGGAGACCCCACGGATTCAAAACTGTGATCCAGTCAGCAATCTCGAAATCACCTTGTTTTGAGCCCCTGCCAGGCAACAAGGAATACATCTGTGATCGACCAGACGGCGATGCCGCCAAAGCAACCTTTACTGGCTGACGTGCAGCTTCAGTCTGGGTCGTCGGTGTTATTACAGGCCTGGTACGGATGTTCGGCACATGGCGTGCACCGAGTGGGGGCCCCGTTCGCCGCTTCGGATCCTCCAGCTACACTTCATTTGTCTGCGTATCTAACGTTTGGAGATAGTTGGTGACGCTCCGGCTTGTGGAACATCTGATCCATCATGAGTGGTGTGCTGCGTTGCAGTTTGGTCGTTAGTTACTTGGTATCATAGCGCAAGCTTTGATAGAAAACAGGCCAAAGAGGATCGATATGGAGGACGTCCGAGGGTCCCCTTGAAGAGACTGACGACTAGGAAACCCCATTTTCAGTCTAGCAGTGAGCTTCTTGCCAAGGTAGGAAGCAGGCTCTGAACCTTGCGTTTGTGACCAGCGGCCAAGTTGGTAAGGATCGTAGGATCGCAACCTCGGGGAGGGATAATGTCTGAGACTTGAGATTTCCTCCCTCTCTTATAAATCCAGCCCGGTTCCCAGTATTTTGTTTCTTTCACACCCAGCACTTGCCCAGATTCTGTTTTGTGCCTGGCCCGCCTATCATCTTTTGATCTCTTTGCGACATCATTGCATCTTCCACTTGGTCAGCATCTTGGTGTTTCAATGCAACATACACCAACTCGATCGCCCTGATAAGCACTTGCATTGCGTCTTGAAACTTTCACAATGACTGAAAAGGCATCAATTGGTTCCGCAGGTGGAAGCCCTGATCCCGAGCGCCGTCAATCCGAAGTCCAAATACCCTCGTCCCGATGGGCGTCTATATTTGGTGGCAAAGGTGTCACTGCCGGACCTCGAATTGCTCAGCTCCCCGAATTTGTGAGGCGTGATCTTTCAGATTCCGAAGACTCGAGCTCTGCCATTCTCAACAAACAACTGGCTGCCGAACAAGGAGAACAGATCCAGTACCGCACTTGCTCATGGCAAAAGACTGCTGGCTTGCTTTTCAGCGAGTACATTTGCCTTGCCATCATGAGTTTCCCTTGGTCGTACAGTGTTCTTGGTTTGGTACCTGGTATTATCCTCACTATCATCATTGCTCTCATCGTTCTTTACACCAGTCTCGTACTGTGGGAGTTTTGCTTGCGCCACCCCGAAATGCGCGATGTTTGCGATATTGGGCAAATACTGTTCTGGGATAAGAAGTGGGCGTGGTGGGCCACTGCTGTTTGTTTTATTCTCAATAACACCTTCATCCAAGGTCTTCACGTGCTGGTTGGTGCCAAGTACCTCAACACCATGACCGAGGCCGACAATGCTGGTGGCTGCAGGACCGTCATGTTCTCGGTTATTGTTGCCCTCATTAGCTGGATCTGCTCCCTGCCTAGGACGTTTGATATGATGGCCAAGCTCGGAACAGCCTCGGCGATTTTTACCTTCATTTCCGTTCTGCTTGCTGCTATCTTTGCTGGTATTCAGGATCACCCATTCGGATATGACCCCGCAAAGCTGGGCGAGCCTATCGTCACAGCCATCCCAGTCAAGGGCACGACCTTTGTCAACGGAATGGCCGCCTTTCTCAACATCAGCTATACCTTCATCGGCCAAATCACCCTGCCCAGTTTCATTGCTGAGATGCGAGATCCTCGAGACTTCCCCAAGGCTCTTTGGGCTTGTACAATCGCTGAGATTATTGTTTTCAGCCTCGTTGGAGCCATCGTGTATGCTTATACTGGCAACCAGTACGTGACGGCGCCGGCTTTTGGTTCTCTCGAAAATGTGTACAAGAAGGCGGCGTTCTCGTTCATGATTCCGACTATCATCTTCCTTGGTACCTTGTACGCTTCAGTCTCGGCCCGCTTTGTCTTTTTCCGTCTTTTCAGAAACTCCAAGCACTTGAGCAGTCACACTCTTGTTGGCTGGGGATCTTGGAGCGGAATTCTTCTCGTGACATGGATCTTTGCTTTCATCATTGCCATGGTCATCCCCTTCTTCAACTCTCGTAAGTGCTCGTGAACACAGAACTTGTACCAACCGTTGCTAACAATTGTGTTCTAGTGCTTGCCGTTATGTCGTCTCTCTTCGATAGTTGGTTTGGCTTCATTTTCTGGGGCGTTGCATACTTCCGAATGCGCACAGCCGATAAGGAGGTCGGTCGGAAGCATAGCAAGATCGCTGATCTTACTGCAAACGCCGTTAACCTCATCTTGATTGCGATTGGTATTATGTTCCTTACAGTCGGTACATATGCTAGTGTGCAGGGCATCATCGACCAGTACGAAGCTGGTACGGTTGCCGGCGTATTCTCATGTGCGTCCAATGGTCTTTAATCAAGAGGAGGAAGGTGAAGAAGTTGTAGAAGGAAAGATTATACCTTGATACCCCAGATGATAAAATACACGAGGAGTTGGTGGTCCTTTTTGATCGTGACAATGGCGGACTGAAATCAGCCGCGATTGATGCCGCAATGAAATCCGCTTCATGATAATGAGAGATCGAAATAGATGATGACATGTGAAGTTGTTGAAGTTAAGTTGAAGTGGAGGCTGAGGCTGAGGCTCTGCATCATTTTAACCTTAGTTCAACATCCAGACCAACCAGCTTCTTGCCAAGAACGCCCGGAAATCGTTGACACATGCACTTTCCATCCATCCATGATTTTACCATAAGACTGTTTATTATAGAGCTAAATGGTTTGCGAATTAATGAACACATTAACTATTGCTGGTGACTTTGTTGCTATGATGTTGAGGAGACTGTTGTCTTACCGAGATAGTATCTGGTATTAAACAGATCTGAAGGACACTGGTTCAACAGCTTCTCAGCCACCCCTGACATCATCTTCAGATTGAAGACATATTAGAAACCTCTTTCGAGGACTCAGGATATAATCGCCTGAATGTGAATTCTCAGAAAGACACGTTGACATTCAGTATTCGTATTCGCACCTCAATCGACATCGGGAATTATTCTACATTTTATCCTGGCGATCCTAGTCCACCTATCTAGAGAATAGCCCTACCAGATCACAGCAATTAGGCATATCACACAGACCCGTAGAAAATAAAGAGAGATAGAACCAGGAGTTTCCAAAAAATACCGAATAATCGTATGGTCTTTGTGTAAATCAACGGAAATTGACGGTCCAGAATGGCACCACTCGAACCATTTCCCCCGCCCTCGTTCGACACCTTTTGTAGAATAAGTTGCGTTTTTTTTATTAGTGTTAAGGATTAAATATGTTCAACTCAGAGCAATATATTCAATTGATGCCTGAATTTATCAATGCTCAAGAAGGCCATTCAATTGCTCAAGATACATAATATCACACATCAAATAAAGCTGATCTCAATTGCCACGCAACACAATTCGCCTCTCTGAATGGTCTGTCCTTGCTTGCCCCGCCTTTGAACTGAACCCCTCAGAACCAGACCTTGAGCCATCTCGCCTGGTCCCCTGAATTTCTCCCCTCGCCGCCGCCAAATCTAGCCCCTAACTTAACCCTCATTGGATGAACTGCCATTTAACATTTGGACCTGGGTTTTCACCGCCTTCCACGTAGCTTTCTCTGCCCCCTGTCCTAGTCCTACGCCGCAGCTCCCCAAGAAACTCCCCTAGGAGGCAAAAGTCTCACATTCTTTTTAATTACCGTTGTTGCTCTTTCTTCGGAGGCCGACTCTCTTTTCTTTTACAACTATCGAGAGAGTGTCAAGAGAAGAAATCAACCGTCGTGATGCCTGCGACAAACGCCTCTACTGTCACTTCGAGGGCAAAGGGCGATAGCCCATCCCCGGCTCCTGCGGCTGCCGCTGATAAGAGCAACGATTTCTTCTGGACATACACCGAGGAACCTCATCGAACCCGTCGTCTTGCCATTATCAAGGCTCACCCCGAGGTTCGTGCTATCTGGATTGACCCCACTCCCATGGCACCCGTCGCTAATCTAGCCTTTCATCTACAGATCACCAAGCTCTGCGGTCCTGAGCCTCTTACGAAATGGGTCGTCCTCGGCGTCGTCTCCCTCCAGGTCTTCCTCGCATGGATGCTCCAGTCGACTCCCTTCTTCTCCTGGAAGTTCTGGGCTGTCGCCTACGTCTTTGGCGCAACTGCCAACCAGAACCTTTTCCTCGCCATCCACGAGATCTCTCATAACCTGGCTTTCAGGAGCGCCCGTCTCAACCGCTTGATCGCCATCTTTGCCAACCTTCCTATTGGCATTCCTTACAGCGCTTCATTCCGAGTATGTGGCCCTTGACTATATCTCGACGGCTGAAGCAATGCTAACTTTGTACAGCCCTACCACCTTACCCACCACAAGTCTCTCGGCGTTGATGGCCTCGATACCGATCTTCCCACTGCCTTCGAGGCTTTCGTTCTGGACTCGATTCTCGGAAAGGCTTTCTTCTGCACCTTCCAGATCTTCTTCTACGCCCTGCGACCCATGGCCGTCTACCGCATCCCCTTGACTCAGATCCACTTCCTCAACATCGTCGTCCAGGTCGCCTTCGATCTTGTTCTCCTGAAGTACGCTTCCATCAACTCCTTCCTCTACCTGCTGCTCTCTTCCTTCTTGGCCGGCAGTCTTCACCCTCTGGCGGGTCATTTCATCGCTGAGCACTACGTGTACGAGACTATTGCACCCTCTGCTCGCAACCCAGAGAACAAGATTCCAGTCCCCGAGACCTTCTCCTATTATGGACCTCTCAACTGGTTCACCTACAATGTCGGCCTTCACAATGAGCACCACGACTTCCCTGCTGTGCCCTGGACCCGTCTCCACGCTGTTCGCGAGATTGCTCATGAATTCTACGATGACCTGCCTCGTCACGAGAGCTGGTGCTACGCCATTTGGCGCTTCATCTGGGACGAGAATGTTGGCATGAACTGCCGCGTCAAGCGCAAGCAGGGTGGCCGTCTCGTCGGAGGTGGTGCCGTTGCGGACTGGAAGCAGTCTGAGATCGAATCGATTTAGAAGCAACGCAAAAGCATATGATAGAATTCGTTGTAATACAGTTGATTTTAGTGTGCTGATACTGAAATCGGCATAAAGGGGCAAAAGTCGGCTGTGGTTTTAGTGTTTTGGTCACTGTTTGGCTGCGAGCTGGACATATTATATGAAGACAAAAGCATCATAGAATGCAGATCTTTTGCGCAAGGCGTTTTAGGTTATGAATAAGAAAATACAATCCTTTGAGCGATCACAAAGGTCCATAAGTGCTGCAACATGACCCAATGCCATGCCCATGCTGGTGACTATCGAGATACAGTTGCAGAATGCCAAATCTGGCGGTCAATGGCCGTCGAGTGGCCAGCAAACACGAAAGCGGTAGACTCGATGTGACATAGAACTTAAACTCCAAATTTATCAGTTAACGCAACAGAATAATACGACACAAGAAAATATGGGAGCCATGGAATGCTCAAGTTAAGAGTGTACTGTCAAAGCCGCCGCGTGAGATGTCTCCTCTCCGCCCGTCGCTTTTAAACTCCTCCACGCATCGTTCACCTTCAGTTCTGCAGGTTCTTCATAATCCTGCCCGATCCGAAACCGCCTCTCCTCGGTGACTTGGTTCACTGTCCCTAAGGCTTCCTTTCCAGCGGTTTTCGTGTCGTATCGGGCCGTTAATGCTGCAACGCTCCGCCCATCGTATGATATGCTTCCCTGGTCCTGTGCTTTACCCTCGCCGTACTTTGAAGATGTATGCATCCGGGACCCTAAGTCTCCGGCTGAGTTATCATGAGCGTCGTCAGGTCTGTCTACCAGTTTCGTCTCGTCGAAAAGATCCTGGGGTTGCCGCCTTCTGCCTATGTCTAAAAGAAGAAGTAGGCAAGCAGGAAGCTGACCAAGCAGAGGATGGCCGCCATCTGCACTGGCACACCCTCGACGGTCTGGGTAACAGCCTGGGCGGTTTGGGCGAGGGGTCGCTTTTCATCATTGTTGGAGGCGGATTTAACGTTGCGTTGGCGGAGTCCGCTCTCCGTGAGAGCTACAAGCTGCTGTTCGGCCTGGGCAAGCTTAGCCTTGAGCTCCTCGTAGGTCAGCTCTGCAGTCTCCTTGATGGCGGTCGTGGCTTGAGTGATGGCGCTCTTGGCCTCAGGCTCCTCGTGGACAGACTTGGGCTTCTCGTCCTCATAAGAAGATTCCTTGGGCGATTGGTAAGGAGGTGGTGCCGCCGAAGACGTGGGCGAATCTTCTCGGACGCCAGGAGAAGAATATGTTCGCGAAACATCGGGGGTGTCGTTGGCCTAGATGTATGCGATTAATTGCCGATTCTCGAATGTCGATATTTGAAACTTACGCCGTTAGCAATAGCCTGCTTGTTAGGAGTAGCCAAGGGCCGGTTAGCAGCTTGGTCGGGCTCACCGGCCGCCAGCCAGTTGACTCGAATCTTGCGCTCGATGAGGTGGGTCTTGTCTGTTGTCTCGAGCTGACGATATACATGAGTTTATGCAAGCAGAAAACTTGGAGCGAACGGATACATACCACATTGGCAACGCTGGCGAACTCCCTATCGGCGGTAATGGGGGCGGACTGGACGAGGAACTTGTCGCGGCATCGTGCATCCGGAGCAGGGTCCTGCTTCATGGCCTGGAGCAGAACTTGGCGGTTGTTAATGGCTGTCAGAATGCGCTACATGGGAACAAACTCACCAGAGACATCGAAGCTCTGACCGGCCTCGATGCGGCCTGCATTTGGTCGAACACAGTATCTAGTAAGGAGGTGTCAGGTATGCGATCCAAAGAATTCAGGTTGAGGGGTAAGCATACTGTTTAGGAGCAGTAGTCTTGACCTGTACATCTTATTAGCAAGGCGATCGCAAGAGAATCGCTGATCGACTGACCTTGAAGGCAACAGGGGTCGGGTGAGGGTTCTTGAGGGTGAGGGTCTGCGAAACCTCGGTGGTGAAAGGGCCTAGTAATAAAGTCAATCTCCTAGAGGCCCAGTATGGTCCATCGCAGATCACGCACGTCTAAAGGACAGCTCGAAGGGCTCGATATCGACCGACATGTTGTCTTGTTATCGTCGTAGAGGTGTGAGAATGTTTATGTGTATGTGGTTGTCGGATTGTGGTGTCGCGCGATGGCTTCTGGGCGGTAACCAAGTGGAAACGTGGCAACGGGGAGGTACAGTACAGTATGGATGGTCGTTGATTAGCAAGGGGGGCAAGTTAGATTAAAGGTTGAGTAAAAGTATAGCGACACGAGGCTGCGCAGAATCGATAAGATACCAGGAAGTTGGCCGCGTGGGAGAAGGAAGAGAAATTGGTGACGAAATGAAAGATTAGTAGTAGTGGAGGTGGTGTGTTGAGAACGGATTGCCCAAGGTCAAAGGCAGATTGACGTTGGTTGACTGACTCTTGGTTGTACTTGGTGTCTCCTACGACGTAATTGCTTCTGTTCCGTCTCTCGAGCGCCCTATTCCTAGTTGAGTCGGCTTAACTTCAGGTGATTGCTACAGGGCGCACGAGCCATCAAGGGGTGTAAGCTCCGCTATCAGGTATTGTACTCTATTGATTTCAGTGATATGTGTTGACTGTTGATGAATATGGTTGAAGCCACCAATACCTTATTATTATTACAACGTCATCATTAATGTTTGTTCTTCTTGTTTACTGAATACCTACACCAATTGAACTGGAATTCCGATATCCACCGAGCGTCCCGTCTGTTTGTTGCCCACCTCACCAAAAAAGGTTGCCTCGGCCCAAGAGATGCAAGTGTTGTATTGGTAAGCATATGAACGGCTAAGCACCTCAAATCAAGGAAGTGAGGGCATCATGGTTTGAGGAAAGATGCGCAGTCCTAAGGTAAGAAAGGGTAGTGTCAGAACTTGGCACTTCCGCTAGCGCAGCCGTCATTAATTCTTCTTATTCTTTGTCTAAAAAGCACAAACATTCCCAAACCGTTTTGATACCCACCTCCATGTTTAATTGAAATAAGAGAAGACAAGGATGAGTGTTGTAATCTGGTGTTACAGATTAATATCACATTCACTCCATGCAAGATATCTGCCGATCTAAACGAAAGTATGTATTATCATTAATGTGGGCTTGATAAATAGCCCGGGGTATCATCATAAGGTCATGCTGTCTATGCATGAAATGCAAACAAGTTCATTATCCTTCCGCAAGCCAACCTCTCTCTAAGTCCACAGAAGCGGCCAGTTACCATGCTTTCGAGCATAGGCTTCTTCTAAGCGCCTCAGGACCTCTCGCGATACGTCTTGGTGGTACTTCTGGCACCAATCGAAGATCTGTCCGCCCATGATATACTCTTGGTGGATAATGCTCAGGTATCGATGTAGGTACGCAACTGCATCGTCCATATCATCGGATCGGTCCATGTCACAAAGACGGTTGAGTTTGCTGCACAGCGCGTACTGCCATGGAGCAGCATAGACTCTTAAACCACCGTTGGTTCCTCGGTGCTCAAAGATGAGTTCATTCTGGAGACCAGCCTCTTGGATGAGGTCAATCTGAATATCTCGAGGCATGAATAGTTGCATCGAGTTGCTGAACCACTTCTCGCCAAGACGCCCTTGAGCTTCGGTGTTGGCGTAGCTGGCAGCGTTGCTGAGCGTGATGTACTCCTTTGAGGCAGGGTCTTGAATGAGAAACTCGACATCGTGTGCTGTCTCCCTTAGTCGAAGGAGGAGTGTATTCACAGCACCGTCTCCTGCAACACAGTCTACATACACGCCGTACTCGTTCAGATACTCGGCCATGCGTTGGAAAGCGTCGAAGATTTGCTGTCGGCTCAGCTTTGAAGAGTCGGGAAAATCTTGAAAGATTGACGAGGGTGCCATGACAGAGCCGACTGAATGACTTGAGAGTGTGACAGGGCGGATGGGTCGAGATTCCATCTCGAGAATGTGGTGAGAATTGTTACAGCCCATGATGAAAGTGGTGAGAGTTGTACAAGGGTGAGGATGAAGATGAGATTCTGGGGTTGCAAAGAGCGTAATATACCCTGAGAGATGCGAGTGATCTAGATAGAGATCGTATAAAGAGCAGATCTTCTCGGATTCCATCCACCTGACTCTAGGAATTAGTTCGTGTATATATACTGCCTAGTGACTGAACAGCCCTACTGGACCCTGTTCACCAAGCGGTTGCACGCACACGTTCTTCTTATCAGCGCGCCATATGCGGGTTTTCCAGAACATTTCAGCCAGCCGCAGGACTACATTCTCCCTTGTGCTGTAACGTAGGAGCAAAGAAATGGAGTTGCCGCCGTAGCACCGCCTCGTGTCGATCAAATACGAGGGTCCTACCCGCAGATGGCGTTCCTGTGAGCCTTGCTATCCACCTTTTTGTTCAGCTCGTAGGACTGTGGTAGGCTGAGCGTGACTTTAACCGTAGCGTCGGAATTCAATGTTTAGGATATTTTTAGATGTCCTTTCCCTTCGAACACCCAACTACAGTAGTCCGCTAGTCCTATGAACGTGAGCGGTTAGTTGAAAGGTCGTGATATTTAGTCAAAGTCATTCATCGCGCTAACCGCGAATTGTCCATCATTTGGCAACTATTCAAGTCTTACCTAAACTCATCTATAACTCCAGGTGTTTCTTAAAGACATTAGCAGGGATTAAGCCCCACGGAGATAACCACTGACCACCATCTCCACGAGCTAACCGCAGTGTCATCGTCGTTTTGAATCAGTAAACTGCATCTCAGGGTTTCACGGCAATGGAAGATTTTTCACTTTCGAGCTGCACAACCTTCCAAGTCGAAAATGCAGATATTCGAGAATATTCAGCGAAGCTGGTTTGATGGCAGCAACTCACTACAGTCGCAGAATGCACATTCTCAGTGAAACTTGCCAACACTGGATGCTTGACCTTGGTATTTAATAACTTGCGTATAAGTTAAAATACGAGAATTATGCTCCTCTTATTCATCTCTTCTTCGACTATCTCCTAGTTCAATTCTTTGTTCGATTTTAGATTGATGATTAGAGACTTGAGAAATTGCATATCGGAATTCGAATCGGTGATTACTGTGCTTAACCGTAGTAAACCCGGCAACGTCACTGAGGCAGCGCTTGAATGACGTTACCTAAGCTGTGGCCGACTCTTCAAACATCAAAGCTAGACTGCTCATTGCATGAAGCGGACTTCACATCAATTCATTCACTGCTGGGAAACTTTGTTTATTCCCCCAAATCTAGACTGTCTAAATAACTAAAGTCTCATTTCTTTTCTCCTTCACAACTTCATCCACCCATCTCCCAGGCAGTTGCCCCTCATCCAACCCCACTATCACCAACTGTCATAAACATCACCGTCAACATGCCTTCCGATCTCGATACTCTGCTCGACATGGGCTTTGACAAGGAGCGTTCTGAGATTGCCGTCAAGAAGACTGGAGGCCGTAAGCTACAACATTACAGACATCCTATTCAAAGTTAACATTGGTAGTCCAGGGTGCTCTTCAGTGGCTGGAGGATAACCAGGACAAGCCTATTGATGAAATCAAGGCTGCTGCTGCCGCCAAGGAAGACGATGATGACGAAGACGAAACTGAAGCCAAGATTGCAGAACTTGAGACTGGAAATGCCAAGTCCCTGATTTGCAATGAATGTGGCAAGCGATTCAGGAACCATGATCTGGCTACCTATCACGCGACCAAGACGTATGTCAATCTTACACAGCTGGTGAATTCTATATGTGAACTGTTACTGACTTGGCATATAGCGAGCACACTGACTTCTCGGAATCAACCGACGAGATTGCTCCCTTGACCGAGGACGAGAAGAAGGCTAAGCTTGAGGAGCTTCGCGAGCGCCTCCAGGCCAAGCGAGCTCTTCAATCTGTTAAGGACAAGGAAGACCACAAGCGCAACGAGGTACCAAACTTCCTTCACTCATATGATTAACTCAAGTCTAACTCGTTACAGCAAATCCGCCAAAAGTCCACCAAGGAGAGTCACGAGGCCAAAGAGGAGCTCGCTCGCAAGCAGCAGATCAAGGAAGCTGCCCAGAAGCGACAGGAGAAGATCGAGGACCTGGAGGCGAAGAAACGCATCAAGGCGAAGATCGAAGCCGACAAAGCTGAGCGACGCCGAAAGGCAGAGGAGGCCAAGGCTGCCCGTGAGGGTCGAGCTCCTCAGGTCGAGGCTGTTACTCCTAGTGGCCCTGCTGCTGCTGCCGCCGCACCCAAGCCCAAGAGCAACCACAACGAGGCCCGGCTTCGACTACAAACCGACGGCGGAAACATCACTAAGACTCTGCCCGCCGAGACAACACTGTTCGAGTTGGCACAGCAGGTACAGAGTGAGACAGGTAATGCTGTGTCAAGCTTTACGACTACGTTCCCCCGCAAGACCTTCGAGGGTGACGTCGATTTCTCCAAGACCTTGAAGGAGGCGGGACTGGTTCCGTCATCCGTCCTAATCGTCAAATAGATTTGTGACGTAGACGTAAAAGATTGTGCATGGCGCGGCGTTAGTGGAGAAATGAAAGACAGTCGGCGGTACTACGAAGAACGAAAAAGTCCTTTAGGTAGAGTTAGAACAGACGATAACAAAGAGAATGATTCGTCCGGATCACAATCACCGGCACCCTGGCGAGATGGTCACTTTGAAGAAACCCATATTGAACTCAAACCACCCATGGCGGGACTTTTTTTTATCAGAGCCGTTGAATTGACCAATTCTCCCTCCGCGAAACTCCGTTGAGTGCGTTCATCATAGCGTCGTATGAAAGAAGCTACTCTGTCCAGGGCGCAGGTTATAGTGCCCGCTCTCCATCCTGTATGATCGATCGATTGGAACCCCCGAAGCCATGCAGTCGAAGTACAAAGAACAAGGAAACAGTCGTAGCGGCGTAACTTCTTAGTCGAAGAGACCGAAGCCCATGTCCTCGTCAGACTCCTCCTTCTCTGTAGTGGTTGTCAGCAATCCGTAGAAACTCGTCGTGCTTCGTGGGTCAACGTACCCTCCTCCTTCTCCTCCTCAGGAGCAGCCTCAGCGGCGGCACCACCAGCGGCGGCGCCACCAGCGGCAGGGGCAGCACCGCCACCGGAACCAACGTTCACGAGAAGGTCCTTGACATCCTTGCCCTCGAGAGCCTATACACAAAAAACATCCGTCAGAAAATCGAAGTCCAGGAGATGGCGCATAAGTCGCGGGAGTTATCGGTTCGTACCTTGGCGAAGATGGAGGTCCAGATGGGCTCAACCTCCTCGACCTTGGCGGCCTTGATGAGGGTCTGGAGCTTGTCGGCCTAGAAAGTCGCGATGACGAGTTAGTGATTACGCGCACACACAAAAATCGAAGAAATCGCGGGGCATGGCGATGGGCGGATTAAACGTACGGTGATCTCAACACCGTCGTCGGCGAGGATCAGGGCCGCGTAGGACGAAGCGAGCTCGGCGTGAGACATTGTGAATGGATTTTGACGTGCGGGTGGGAGATTGTAAAGTCTGCACGAAGTCGAGTCGATTGTGGTTTGAAGTCGGAATAACACCAAATGGAGGCTTACCACAGAAATCCTGGTCGAAATTCGGTTGGAGGGCTTTCAAGACCTAAAAGAAAAGTGGAGGGCTAAATAGATTATCCGCTCCGTGGGTGACTCACGCCTGTGATTGGATGCTGACTAACGAACCAATGAGCGTTGTTTCCAAGTTGTGCCTTGCGAACTGCGGCGCTTTACCCCACCCCGCCTTGACTGGGAGACTCGAAGCCCCCACTCACAAACAGCTTGTGTCGTCAGTTCAGTCAGTGCGGCAGACATAGACGTGCTGGGTACGGTAACAGGTGAAGTGACTGAGGTGCATTGCATCCCAGATCTGCAGTGTTGAGTGTATATTTCATAAAGCCAAGCTATTATGTCGGAACATGTCATTGAATATTAAATATTATAACAAATGACTAAACCAAACTTATGCTGCCTCAACATATATCTAGAGCCTTATGGAATTCAATAGTGAAGTGGCTGCATAGAGGGGGCCTGGTCGGGGGTCGGGGTCTGGGCTTTCACTTGCTATGCTGAAGTGACAGCATTCTTGGTCAAGGTCAGGTCAAGTCAAGCCAGAGACTCGACTCCAGCTGAACCACCGTGATATCTTTTCTCCACGATCTACAGTTACCGACACCACTAGTCAATTTACTTCGTCATCAACTATTTCACATTTCAACCTCCGCTTTCTTCCACCAGATCATCATCCTTCTTTCATCGCCTGTCACTCCTCAATCTCTTGTGACTTATTTCCTACCTAGTTCATCACCACCTCCCCACCAAACGCCAACTCAACTTCCCTGGATCTTGAGCCCCGCCGCCACTCATCAACTTTCGTCACTCCTCGGAGCCTCGGAGACGTTGCGCAAGGTACAAACAACAAACAAATACAATTCCAAGCTCAATAGCGACAAGCCACTACCGGCTTGATTCTTTCTTCAACAGAAACTATTACGATACACCCATAGCGAGCTCAGAAACAACACCTACCACCATGGAGACTCCAGCAATCCCAATGCCGCGGGACCCCCGGGAACAAGCTATCCTCGAGAAACTACAGCTGGTTCGGGATCGCCTGCTGCTTCTCAAGCAGGATCGCACAAACTATATTCGAACTCAGGACGTCATGCCGCTGTTTGATGAGACGATGGATCAGGTCAAGGAATTGACGGTCGTGCGCGCCGAGACAGGCGATAAGGAAGAGAACAGATGTATGCCAACGCCGTTGTCGCGACCAAATGCGAATGTACTGACAACCCTTTCTGCAGTGGATAAGGTCTTGGAGAGCTGCTTCCAGCTGTTATCCCTATTCTACCTCACAATCGGGCGAAACAACGAGGCACCAGCAACATACGCTATGACCTCAACCGTAAAGCGACTTCTCGAGCACCTCGTCGAAGCCGAGCTGTACTCTGCCAAGGATCTTGGAAGCATCAAGTCTACACTCGAGGACCTTTCCAAGAGCATCCATGATGCTGCCAGTGATCCATCCCCCGATAAGCGACACCCTCCATACATGCTCACACTGCTCGAGAACCGTGTTGCGCTCTGCAACTCAACCTTATCAAGACTTCAGAAGAGATTAGAGCGATTGCCAGACTATCTGCTTGAAGCTCATGAGAAGCTCATCTCGATCTTGCGATCAATCTCGCTGGCCAACACCAAGTCCAAGGTGAGCAAGGCTGGCATGGTATGGAATGCTACAAGATGGACTGACATTGACTAGTTCTCCACATCCGAGGTTAAGAAGCTACGGAACCAAATTCTGGAAATTGGTGAAAAGCACAACGACGGCACATTTACCGCCGAAGATGGAGCTTTAGAAGAGGGAGGTGAAGTGCTTCGAGACTTATACAGCCGCTGTGTCCGCTGGTCGGATATGGTTCTTGAGAGGTAAGATAGGCGGTACATTTGCATGAAAGCGTACTGACAGATTGAAGGCAAGGAGAGGTAGCTGATCAATGGCGACCAATCTACGACGCGCTCATTCATATTCGCAACGACCTCGAGAAGCTCTCCCTTACACAAGCATGGTCGCTCCGAGAGACAGACCTGTACGATTTCCAACGGCAGCTTGACAGGATTGATGAGAACCGAGAGAATGGAAACTGGTTGGACGATCGGGGACGACCAGCCGATCTCTGGACTCAACGAACTCTGCTATACCTGATTCGACGCTCATATGCCTACATCTACTCATTTATGTTGGCATCTGAACCAGTTTCTGAAGCTCTGTTGCCTGTTTACAACCAACTGCAGACATTGAAGCGTTGCCTCATTGAGGTCAAGAAGAACGGGGGGGTTTCCTCGGTGCGGGAACTTTACCCCTACAGCATGAAGGTATGCAAATAATTCTTGGCGGATGAGATGAATGTCCCTCTAATGAGTAACAGCTCAACTCCCTGGATAACATGAAAGTTGACGGTAAGTTTGTGGTAAATGGCGACATTCCCGAAGGACAAGGCAGCGTTACCGAGCTATTGGCTGAATGCTTTGATCTCAACTACGAGCTGAGAGTTGCAGCTGAAGAAGCAGCTGAGAGTGGTTCAAACGGCAATGAATCTTAGACCATGATTGAGGGTTGAGGGCTGCGCCATATCAAGGAGAGTGTGTTTCCATTTGGAGATGTGTACGATGGCGTTACGATTACTTGGATTGGAATTTTATAGGTCAGATAGCTCTTCCTCGCGGTTTTTGGTAATAGCTTGAGCTCGTTTTCATTGAGCTGGTAATGAGACCGGTATGCAGGGGTTATGTGAATTGGTATAAGCAGTCGGCGGGGAACGATCACTTGAGGATTTGAGCTTTTCGCAATGGGCGGAGGGAAAACAGGAACATCGTGAGGGTTGTGCCATGGTAACTAGCAAATGTGATCAACCGAGTGATTTGCTTTCAACCTCGCTATGATGAATCTATGGTGTTGGTATTGAATTTGTGGTATTAGTTCATTCTGAAGGCAGCCTTGAAAGGGTAGATTTGGACCTGTATGCCACATTGGTAAACTGGTCTGAATGGGTTGGCAAGATTCCTTACCTTGTCCATGTCCCAGACACCTGATGTAGCATAGATATCTTTGCTTAGTTGCTCTCGCACCTCTTCCACGGATTCAGCAACGCAGACAAGGGTGCTGCCTGCAAAGTCAAGACTATCGACGCTGTCGTCCTTGGGAACACTGTTGAGAATGGCACCTAGATAGATACAACATGAGTCTCCTTTCAACACACAGACGCAAGTTAAAAAGAATACACACCTCCCGTCTTCCAGCTTCCATCCTCAACGTGGGGAAGCATGTTCTTAAAATGAATACTATAAATCCTAGTAAGCCTAAGTCATAAACATCCGGTACAAGATCTCACCCCCGAACTTCAAGTCGCTTCTCGCGAACGTTGGGCTTGTCATGGACAACGACGAGAAACTCGTACTTTCCAGGAGGGACGGTGACAGCGTGAGACATTGTTCGGATTTGAGTGAAGCGAGGTGTGATTCTAGCTCTAGAGAGTGAAAATGCAAGACGAGAGGACATTGTTGGACGTGAAGCAGTTGGTGTTTTATATCGGCAATGGATGAGGTGACATGGAGCTCCAAGTTGCGGGGTGGTGAGTTGGTTGCCGATTGGCGGGGTAGTTGGTAGTTGTGTGAAGGGCGTGCCTTTTGATGAGGAGGTGAGTTGTAGTTTCTTGGCTCTTATGAATAAACTATAGTGCTTTTTTTCTCTCTTTCCTTTCCTTTCTTTCTTTCGTTCTGTTTTCTTATATATAATAAAATAATTGCCACATACAAGAGACATGCTGAGGTTCGTAGAGACGTTTATGTTCAAATTATCTTGAGAACATCCCACATATCTCAACATATTTCAAGACTTTACTCCGTATAAGATGGGGTTACATTTTCTAATAAGTCCCCGCTTACCTATTTATTCTTTTACAAATTCTAAAGTAAAGTGGAAAAGCAAAGTATGTAAGCCGAGTATATTTATTTGCATGGTGATGTTATTCGTCGAACTTGGAGTATAAGCCGATACCGGGTAAGTAGAACTCTTGGCAAAATAGTTGACCAAAACTTGACAACATGGATCTTATAGAATCAAAGCTGAGGTAATGTTAGGAGTGGCTGATTTTCAAAATGATAAAAAGGAAAGGCTGATATTTAAGGGTAAAGATGTCATGATGAACTACCTTATAGCTAAGCCACTGATATCGACGTATACAGCCCTACGAATTGAATTCCTAGAAGACCAATTGGTGAATGATTGCTGCATAATAATAAGTGGGAGCTAACGCATGTCAGCAGCCATTAATTGATCTCGGGAATCGGCACAGGCTGACGAACCATCAGCTTCTGTCATTCTCGTTCTCGTTCTCGTTCATTTACTCTCTTGCAAATTCCACACAATTAGGTAGTTCTCGTTCTCGTTCCTGAATATCCTCTATCAGCTACACTATCCGGAACCCACATCGACATGGATAATAGTCAGCCACCACGTAAACGTGCAGCGAAGCTATTCCACAAAAAGTCTCGTACAGGCTGTCAACTATGTCGAAGTCGTCGTGTAAAGGTAAATGCTTGCTTCAGATACGATTGCTTATTGGTGACTTACTATTCTCAAGTGCGATGAAACCAAACCGGTATGCTCTCATTGCACTCGTCTCGGGTTGCAATGCATCTATGATCGCGCATCATCATCGCCTAAAAGCAGCAGTCCAGCCAAATCCGACGTTGATCTTCCAGAGTCGGATTCTAGAAGAAGACTAGAATTGAGGCTGTTCCACCAGTACATCACAGACACGGGCCCGTCTCTTGCGTTGGATGAAATCTCTGCCCATTTCTGGGTCACGACCTTGTGTCGATTGGCACTTGAATCCGATTCTCTACTATACTCGATGTATATGATTGCTGCTCTGCATACAGAACAGCGAAGCAACTTTACTGACATAGAGGCCAACGACACATGTCGAACATATCTCAACATGGCGATTCACGAGCATCACAGAGACATCGAGGAGATAAGCGCGCAGAATGTAGAATATATCTGCCTGACCTCAAGTATGCTGCGCATTCATGGGTTTGTCCGCCTACAAGGCCGTCCACTGCAACCATATACGCCTCCTATCGACTGGCTACGCATCACAAGTAGTAGCAAAGTTCTATTCCGAAGAGCCTGGGATCTTGTTAGAGACAAACCCGAATCTGTCGCCTACGAGATGATCGCTAGTGTCTCCGACTTTCTCGATGATAATGAAAGTGAAGAACTCCGCCAGGATTGGAAGCACTTGCTCAGCCGCCAGAAACCACATGAGCTGGAGGAACCATGGGACTCTGAGACAGAAGCAGTATATGCAGGAGCACTGAGCCTCATAGGGGGTATATGGAAGGCCATGAAGAATAAGGAATACGCCGCCGTTAGTGTTGGACGAAGAGTCATCGTTTTCCCCATGCTGCTGCATAAGCGATTCGCAGATCTGGTTGAAGAACTTCGGCCGCGGGCACTTGTTATTCTCGCGCATTACTTTGCCTTGTTGTCAATGCTCAGCAAGTTCTGGTGGGTTGGCGACTCTGGTTTCAGAGAGATACAAGCCATTTCCCAAATCCTACCTGAGGAATGGCAAGGTTTGCTAGACTGGCCCAAGACGATTCTTCAGGGACATGATGCATCGATACACTTGACTAGATGAAACGTAGCTTAGGATGTGGATTGTGGCAGTTAATATGCCCTATATTAGTTTCATTCCCTTTAGTCGAGTATATACTACCTAACATAGTACACAGTATGCGTAACTATGAATGAGATTGGGCGATTAGGGTTTCAAGGGAATAACTATGAGATTATGTGAGATCTTTATGTCGTTGTGATCAACAAGGCCAAAGCAGCTCCGCCACTCTCATCGTGGTCGCTACCGCTATCATTCATCGTATTAGGTGATTGGCTGTAGTGTGGCCTCGTCGAAACCACTTCCAGATTGGGATTCGACGTCGAAACTGCTTTCCAGAATGAAGCCAAGGCAGTTTAAGGAGGCAGCCAGAAATGTATATGCGATAATAGTATAATAATGACAAGAATATTCATCTTTTTAACACGTTATTGAAACAAACATCACAACTCAGTCACAACAGTCCTAATTCTTTTCCTCTTTCAAAATGACAGACTCTACCTCAGCGGCCAAACTAGCCATTTACATCATTCTCCTCCAGCCTGCTCTATATTGTCTCTTCAAGCATGGAAAAACGGGCTTTATTGGATGGCTATACGTCCAGCTCTTTTGTGTCCTAAGAATTGTTACTGGCGGCATTGGTCTTCACCAAACCAACAGCTCAACTGGATCTATTGTTCTAAATAGTATTGGTCTTTCTCCTCTACTACTGGCTGCTTCCGGAATATTGCACGAGGCGTAAGTACTGACCCATGAATATCTTCTCTGGATACTAACAATTGGCGAGTCGACGAGCGACAAATCCTAGACTCAACAGAAAACTTGACATAATTCTCGAGATCCAGTATCATGGACTAGTCGGAGCCGCCATGGCACTTATCATCGTGTCTGTTATTGGCTTACAAAACGGCGACTCAATTTCAACCAACAAGACCTTGCTCAAGGTTGCATCTGCACTCATTGCACTTGCATGGTTTCTGCTCGCTATATGGGCTCTATGGTCTTTTGGAAAAGCTATGGGATCATCTTCAAGCAACCGTGTGCCTTCTATTCGCGGTGGCAAGCTGGTAAGTCAAATCCAAACGGTCTTGATGAAGTATACACCCACGTATTGACCCTTTTGAAGCTCTTGTATTCAGTCTTTATCACTCTTCCCCTCCTCGGTCTTCGTCTTTCATATGGAATCGCATACCTTCAGCTCAAGATCTCACACCCAACATCAGGTTTCTTGTCTTCGAAAGCAGTCGAAGTTTGCCTGAGCGTGGTACCAGAGATGTTGATCACCGCAATCTTTCTCCTGGTTGGAGTCATGGCTCGATCTTTGAAGCACGAGATCAAGAAGGTAGACTCTTCTGAACCAGTCGGTGGCAATTATGAAATCCAAGGATAACTTATAACTTGTAGGGGCACAGTGACCAGAGGGGTGGCTATGAGCTTGGCGAGCCTTTGGTGTTCGCCAGTTAGGAGGATTGATGTCTGGAAGGTTTAATCTGAGGGCGTTGGTGTAAGTTGGAGGAGATTGTATTTATATAGATATTATAGTAGAGAATATTAGTCATTAGCAATATCATTATCTTCTTAAAAAAAAAAAAAAGCCGACGCTGTTCAAGGCTGGACATTCACCAACCCAGGATAAACCATCATGACAACTGGGTTGTCATATCCGAAGAGGCCCATGCTTTTTGTCCATAATTCATAGCCTCACGGTCCATTTCCCATGAACAATTGAGTCATTATAGAAAAATAGAAGAACGCCGATCTACGGAAGACAAAAAAGGCAATGTCAAGAAGCTGAAGTCGAGCCCCATCGATGAGGTCAAATGATGTATTTACCTTGCAGGGCAGCTCCGCTAAGTGAGCGAATACCTGCTTGGACCCTGACCCAATAAAAAGACCCTGTTTTCTTTCTCAGTAGTCATCGCCATCGGGAAACTCGGCGAATATGCGAGTCTATTTCGTTCCCGAGACTGTAAAATGTCTTGGGATAAAGACGTCACTGTAATGAGCTTATACCGTTGTGTGACCCAAGCGTTATCATGGGGACCTTTCAACATTTTTTGCGATGAGTTCTTATATCGTATGTCATCATGCTATGTGATATCCACGCCAATAACATGGGTAGGGTGGATATGTATCGTGCTCTATCTGGGGATGAAAAGCGAGAATATACTAGTAGACGAAAGAAGATATCTCTTTTTCTCACTTGTCAATTTTGTAATAAAGAAATTCTCTCATCATAGGTTCAAAACTTATATGATAACTTATTTTGAATCGGCGACTCCCGGACGGCCCGGAGATGTCAAAGCCGGGCTCGCTCCGCTTCAGCTCCGAAGCTTCGGCGTTGGTTCTCCGTTGTGCACAATTCGCCCCCCACGGGGATCTTGGTCTCGAGACCAGAACCAGAAAAGCTCGGCCGGAACGGAATCAAATCGACTCTAGAAGTAATTGAGTAATATGTCTTGCTTGCTAATCCTGGTAACAATCTTGCCTCATGAGCTGTCACACCACTTATGACAAGCCAGAAGTCGCGCAATTGTTGGCGGGGGAGGGGTCTAAGTTAGATGCGTAAGGGAGATGGACGGGACGGGTCAGCTGGCCTGGCAATTGAATTGGGTCGTGCATATGTGATACATATAATATCTCAGCTTCACCCTCTTCCCTTTCTCAACCATTTTTCACTCAATTGAACAAACAATAACATAACTACAACAGCCAAACACTCAAAACATACAACCTATGCCATACATTCTTCCTGAAAACCACACTTACCTCCCATCACCCTACCACCTACGGAACCACCCTACCATGGCTCCCTCAGTCTACATCCTCCTCCATCGCGACACCGAGTCCAACGTCACAATCACCTCTGTCTTCCTCGACCTCCAGGATGCCAACGCCGCGCTTCTACACCAAGCCCAAGAAGCAGGCGTCGACCCTGCGACTGCCAAGCCCGCTGCTGGAGACGCCAAGGACTCACTTACCAAGTCACCTTTGCGATGGGAGGCAGCCGACGGTACATCGGCTTGGGTTGAGCGCCATACTGTGACGAACCGCAAAGCGCATACGCCTGGTGCTGACAAGCCTGGGCTCAAGAGGAACGACAGTCGGTTATATATCAACGACGACGATGATGTGATTGAGGTTGCGGACCATGATGGACAGTACGACTAAGAAAGGATTAATGCGGAGTAATTAGTCTATCGGTATCTTGCGGGATGGGATGGGAACATAAAACGAGGGGGATACTGCGGGGAATACATTTCTGGTCACTATCATGATCAAGGGAAATACATGCTAGGCAGCGTGGGATAAATCATTTTTTTTTCGCAGCATCTTTGCAGCGATGCTTTATCTATATTCGAAACAACTTCTATCCAAATTCTTCAAAATGCTTCTTCCTGTGCCATATACATGTAACCTTCTATACTGAAATAAGCTATGTGACTGAAGCCATTGCCACTTTTACAGCTTCGCCTTGGGAGCACTCATCATGGTCTCGGCCACGATTCTTCGCTGGATCTTGCCAGTCGCCGTCTTGGGCATCACCTCAGTGAAGTAAACCTAAAATATTGTTAGCCACTGCGTTCTCAGTATTATGTTCCAGAAAAACTCACCTTCTTAGGCACCTTGAACTTGGCAGAGCGCTCTTCAACCCAGGCCTTGAGCTCCTCAGCCGTCAACTTCTCGCCGTTCTTGAGCACCACAGCAACGCCAATATCCTGGCCGTAGACCTCGTCGGGAATGGCAAAGCTGACAGCCTCGCCAATCTTGGGGTGACGGGTCAAAACATTGTCCAGCTCAATGGGGCTGATCTTCTCGCCGCCCTTGTTGATGAGCTCCTTGATGCGGCCAGTGATGATGATATAGCCATCCTCGTCCTTCTTGCCCTGATCGCCTGTTCGGAAGAAGCCGTTCTTGTGGTAGGAAGAGGCGTTGGCGGAGGGATTGTTGAGATATCCCTTAGTGACGTTCTCACCAATGATACAGATCTCACCCTCAGAACCTTGAGGAACCTCCTCACCCTGCTCAGTGAGAATCTTGACCTCGACACCTTGGCCAATACCGACAGTGCCAGCCTTTCTCTTAGCAGGAGGAAGAGGGTTGGATGTCATCTGGTGAGCAGCCTCAGTCATGGCATAAGCCTCGAGAACGGGTGCGTTGTAGGTCTCCTCAAGCTGCTGGAAGATAGTGGGCGACAGCGGGCTGGAGCATGATCGGATGAAGCGAATGTTGGGCTTGGGGCTCGGGGGAGGGTTCTTGAGCAGGATCTGATGGATCGTGGGAACAGCTGTGTACCAGTTGGCCTTGTGAGTGTTGAAGTCGGTCCAAAACTCGGAGGCGGAGAACTTTGTGGGGACGACCATGGAGCCGCCGGTGAAGAGAGGAGCGAGGAGACCACATAGAAGGCCGTGGACGTGGAACAAAGGCATGACCAGCATGGTTCGGTCCTCGGAGGTGAGTTCATATGTGTTCCTGATGTTGTCTGTGATGGAGTTAGTGGATGGACTGTGAGATGAGTGAGATATAGCAGACTCATTGTCCGGGTCAGGTTGCGGTGAGTGAGAGGGACCTATTCATGTGAGTATAAGCTGTTAATGAGAATCTCATGTGAGTCTACTCACTACCTTGGGGCGCGATGTAGTGCCGCTATTAACTTGTTAGTTTTGAGTTTATCGCAGATAAAACGAATGACGAACCTGGTGTGAAGGATCAGAGCAACATCATCAGGCTCAGCTGTAAGAACCTTCTCCTTCTTACCCTTCAAGAGGCCATATTCCTTGACATCGAGAACAATTTCACCCTTGGAAGCATCCCAATAGCACTCAGCAACAGCAGCGTTAAACTTCTTAGCAGCCTTCACGCTAGGCGCACCGGCAGCCCAAGCGCCCTTCGGAACGAGCACGATAGCGCTCTTGACATCTTCGATGTAGAACTCAAACTCATCTTGCTTATAAGCCGGGTTGAGAGGCGCCGCAATTCCGCGCTGCCATGAAGCGGCGAGGAAAGAGACGATGAACTCGTACGAGTTGACGAGGGCGATGGACACGGGCGCGGCCTTTCTGATGCCGAGATCGGCGAGCTTGCGCTGGAAGGCGGTCACGTCGGACTCGAGGTTGGAGTAGCTGATAGTGAGAGCCTTAGGCTTGGAGGGCACGATGATGGCCTCTGCGAGCGGATTGCTCTTGTTGATGGCGGTTTGGAGAGTGAGTGCCATGATGATTTGATGAGATGAGGGTCTTGGCAGGGGTATCGCTGATTACTAGGTAGGTTTACTTGATAAGAGATAGGACAACGGCTGAAGATAGATACTGTTACAATTGATGAAGAAGGAAGGTTGACAGCTAGTGATTTAGATTTAGTTAACTTTGCATAGGCAGCTTAGTATTAGTATCACGATAGGGGACATGACGTGCTGCCGGGGCTGTCCGGGGGTCTTTCGGCTTCCACCCGAGCCGACCACCCGCCATTGACACCGCCGAACTATGCCCACTGTCAAGTGAAATGTGGATTGTCAGGGAGATTTTACGCGTCTCGCTTCTTGGTTTTACGAAAAGCCAAGGTCAGTGTCAGTGTCAGTGTCAGTGTCAGTGTTGCCTTGGAGATGTATCCACGAAAACATGAAGCAGATTAAATAAAATAGGACCCTGTATCCGTATCATCATAGCCCCTGAGACTGATTGCCTCTTGGCTTTGAGTGTCAGTGTCTGAGTGAAATGCCAAGTGTCGAGGCTGTAAGAAAAAGAATATATTTGTAACATGGATATCCTGTCTCATTGATCGGGACATGTTGAAGCCCAACTATTCAATCCTTGTATATTCCGTATTCCCGAGTATCGTAAAGACGTCAATTCTGTACCTACATGAATGCGACTCTGACAAAGTCCCATGCGGCTCAGACCGGGAATCGGCAAAGTCTTCCCATGCCATGCCCAAAGTGAAAGGAAAGACTCCAAAATGAAACCCTCCTCTCCATGAATTCCAAGACTGGTCTCAAGCTGGGGCGCATGATGGGGGCGCCCCCAATATTTCTTCATTGGCGGGGTTTTAGGCTCTGCATGCTGCGAGTTAGGGAGCACTAGAGCCTAAACTGACTGGGCAGGCACTAACTCCATATTCCATGTTCCATCGGTTGCGCGGCGCGGTACGGCGCCTTCTTCTAACTCAACTCTAGTCTCTGCCTTACTGTACCTATCGAGAGGCACCTCATAAGCTGCGCCTCATCTTTCCCCCGCCATCGTTGGTTTATCTTTATAACCTCACTTTTACAAATAACAACCAATTCTACGCTCAACTCGTCTCGAAAGGCCATTTATTCTCCATCCAACCGTTGGCCTCGGTTCTGCGATCTCGTACATGCCTCCGTCTCATCCGCGCCGACTGATTACCCCTCGCTCCTGAGAACGATTTGAATACATACGTTGCCCATCATGGCTGATGTGGAAGCGATGCCCACCTTCGGCTCAGAGCTCAAGGTTGGTTGCCTACTTGCCTTACTGTAGCCTGCTTGATAAACAATCATTTCCCCGTCTCCTTTGTATATTGCGCCTGCATTGGAATCCGTTTTTCTTTGCCCTGTCAAGCTTCGCATGGTTAACAGACACATCTCACTAGGATGGCTTCAAACCCGCGAATGCATGGCTTGGTCATGGCATCGGCTGGCTAGAAGATATACAGCAATTCTACCGGGAGCGCGCCGCCATCGAGAAGGAATATAGCGCAAAGCTTACAGCACTTGCCAAAAAGTACTTTGAGAAGAAGAACAAGAAGACAGCTCAGCTCAGTGTAGGAGACACTCCTGCCATGACGCCGGGTTCGCTCGAGAGGTATGGCCCTAACCCCCATGATCTAGCTCCCCGAACAACCGCTGATCACTGTGCGACAACTACAGCGCTTCTTTGACCACATGGACAACCCAACTTACGACGCTCGAATCCCGCGCCAACGAACACGACCGATACGCCAATACTCTTATTTCTCAGGTCGCTGAGCCGCTCAAGTTCTTTGGCGGTCGATTCGAGGAACTGCGAAAACGTCACTCCGACTTTGCCACCAAGCTCGAGCAAGAGCGTGATGCTTCGTATGCCTCACTCGCCAAGACAAAGGGCAAATACGACGCTGTCTGCCAAGAAGTCGAGTCTAAGCGTAAGAAGACCGAGGGGCATTATGACAAGGCCAAGGCTCAGAATGCCTACCAACAACAGCTCTTCGAGATGAACAACGCCAAGAACACCTATATCATTGCGATCAATGTTACCAACAAGCAAAAGGAGAAATACTACCACGAATACGTACCCGAAGTTATGGATAGTCTACAGGATTTAAGCGAGTTTCGAACGACGAAGCTGAACAGTCTTTGGACTGTTGCGACCAACCTTGAGTCTGACATGTTGCAACAGAGCAACGGCATGGTTCAGCACCAAGGCACCGAGATTCAGAGGAATTTGCCGCATCTCGACTCCATGATGTACATTCAACACAACATGGGAACTTTCAACGAACCTGCCGACAAGCATTTCGAGGCCAGCCCCGTTTGGCACGACGATGGAGGTATGCTGGTTGACGAGACCGCAAAGGTCTTCTTGCGCAATGTCCTGAGTAAATCCAAGTCACAATTGGGAGAACTACGGAGGGAGGTGGATAAGAAGCGAAGAGAAGTTGAAAATCTCAAGCAGGTAAAGCAACGAGTCCGGGAAGGAAAGGAGAAGAAGGACGAGGTCGAGGTTGTTCGTATTCTCTTCGCAATGCAAGAGGATCTGCATTCTATCGACCGTCAACGACTTACAGCTGAGGTCGAAACCTCAACAATCACATCAGTGGTGGGTGATGTGACGCTGGGTGCGAAGAACCATAACTTCAAGGGCCAGACCTTCAAGATTCCAACAAATTGCGATCTGTGTGGAGAGAGAATTTGGGGTTTGAGCGCAAAGGGCTTCGATTGTCGAGACTGTGGCTATACATGTCACAGCAAGTGTGAGATGAAGGTTCCCCCTGACTGTCCCGGTGAACAGTCCAAGGATGAGCGCAAGAAGCTCAAGGCCGAACGCCAGGAATCCGCGAACAAGCTCCTTAAACCCAGCGCTACCATGACATCGGTGCACTCTAATGCTTCAGATGGACCTGAACTCACCCGTTCCAACACTATGACCTCTCTTAGCTCTCACTCAGCACGCCCATCTCTATCGGGATCGGTATCTGGACAGCTAAGTCCGACTGAGGAGACACCACCAGAGACAGCACGACCAAGCATATCTTCCAAGACGTCAGGTGCTGGACGCAAGAGAATCATGGCACCTCCACCAGCAGCTTATATCACAGATTCAGGGGCTAATGAAACGAACGGTGGCCCAAAGGAGGAGAAGAGGGGCAAGATGATGTATTCATTCGAGGCTAGTGGTGAGGGTGAACTTACAGTACAAGATGGACGGGAAGTGGTACTGCTGGAACCTGATGGTAAGCCTATACTCAACTTGTTACACTGACACGACTAACTCTATTACAGACGGCTCCGGCTGGGTCAAGGTCCGCGCAGGCTACAAGGAAGGTCTCGTTCCATCAACATATGTCGAATTCACCACAGTCACCACATCTTCTGCTCCCGCGCCCTCAGCCCGACCCTCATCCACTTATTCCACCTCAACAACATCCTCCCTGACCGTATCCACCAAGAAGAAGGGTCCCGCAGTGGCGCCCAAGCGCGGCGCAAAGAAGCTCCGCTACGTAGAAGCCCTGTACGAGTACACGGCACAGGCTGGTTCAGAGCACTCGATGGCCGAAGGCGAACGCTTCGTCCTCGTGCAGGATGACCCTGGTGATGGCTGGGTCGAGGTCGAGAAGGCGGGCGTCACGGGAAGTGTGCCTGCGAGTTACGTGCAGGCCGTCTAGAGAACAAGCAAGGGGTGTAGGTGCGGAGTTTGTCGGCGCAAGATGACGAGTCTTGCATGAAGGGTTTACCTTGTACCAATTCGGTTTCTCAGCATGGGACTTGGTTCAAATGTATATATCAAGGAAGCGAGCGGAGCTGCTTATTAGGATTCTCTTGCGAGTCTCTACCCAGAAGAGGCTTAGGACAAGAGGAATTGTGTATATTGTGGGATAAGGCAGTATTCATGGGGGAATAGGTACATAGTGCATGAACTCAGGTTCAAAATGGAAGACATGCTGAGCCGCATTGGTATGAGCTTACGAAGCTATTTGTCGTCTTTGCCACTTGTCCGAGATTTCCGAAAAATAAGAGTCATAACATCACGAGCGAGAAAAAAAGGCTATGGTAGAATATGGGGAACAAGGAGCTTGAAGCTTTGGAACGCCGATAGCGTTCAAATAGGAGAAGAAAAAGGAGGCATATGGCATCCGTCTAAGTAAGGTATATATTACATAAAGTTTTACAAATAAGCTCAAACGTTACCCTTGACGCACTTGGTTCATTTCTCATGCATCCTTCCAGGGATACGATCCCATTTCCTAACCCCTTGTCCATCTGCCATTCTTTCATAGATCATGTGGGTTTTGCGTGTGCATTGCAGTTGTGTATCAAATAGGAGGGGGATATCATGTCTTCCGATTCCAGAACCCTGGAATAAACGCCGTGCCAAAATTGAGTGTAAAAGTGTAAATAGAGCCGGATATGGGGCTCATCCTTTAAATAATCATGAGCCCATGTATGAGCCAAACGCCGAGTGGAGTGTGTAAGTCATGAATGGAGAAAAAGAAGTTCGAAATGGGAAGCTTCGTAGAAAAACCACGAGCCTATCTGATTTGGATCGGTTGATCAGGGAAGTGTCACAGCCTGTCGAATTTCGGTCTTATGCCTGGTGTCCGTTCCGGATGAAGCTCGCATAGTGTGGGAATGGTTCCTAGATCATCTGCGCTGTGGGAGCTCCCAGGGTGTGTCCGAGACCATCACGCAGGGCGTCTTGCAACTCGGCGATCTGAGTCATCATAGAAAGAGAATGTTGCGAATTTTGGTTCATCTCGGCCTTGAGCTTGTCGTTTTCCTCTCGAAGACGCTTGATTTCCTCTCTGAGCTCCATCAGTTCCTCGGAAGCCTGCTCACTTGAGTGACGCTTGCGCTTCATGCCCGCTTTCTCGCTGTCGTTATCGCCGGGAGATTGAACAATGTCGGCAGGAGGAGTGGTTCCGTCAGGGTTGGTGTGCACACGACGAAGGTGCTCGTTCAAGTTCTCCTGTCTTGAGAATCCCTTGCCAGTATGTCGCTTGCAGTTCGGATGAGGGCAGTTCACTGTATTCTTAGGTCCGCCATGCTTGCCGTGAACCTCGCGCTCGTGTCGGAGTAAACCGCCAGAATAGGTGAAACCGGGAAGGTTCTCGCATCCTTCAGCAGGACATCGGTAGGGTCGCTCATGTTTGTCCATGTGCTTGCTGTAGAATGGTTAGCAAAAGTTTAGACTGGTGAATACTTGGGGAGGCTTACTTCCATTCGCATTTGCGCGAAAATACTCGGACTTCCTCCTTACAGTCGTCCTGCGTACAGTGAAACTTGCCATCAGCACCCTTCACGGCTTCTCTCTCTGGCTTGGCGATGGGTTTTACCCGAGAAGGCGGAGGGGAACCGATGCTTGGAGTAAGATCCTTTTCGTCTGACAAAGGGTCGAGTGTTGGTGCTTGCATGGCGGCCTCGATCGGAGATGGGAAAGTGGGATGTCCCAAGTCGAGTCTCGTCGCTTCTTGCATAGCAGCAGCATCCTCTGGCATCATCCCTCTGTCATCTCCAAGAACGCCTGTGGAATCCGGAAGCATTGCGGCCTCGGTTGTGTAATGGCTGAGTTGCTCGGCCACATCGTTGTCGGTAAATCGCTGATCGGAGTGGTCATGGTCGTGGTCGTGGTCGTCACCGATGGGAGGATAGCTCCCATCGTGAATGAAGCTTCGAGGCTCAAATGCGACACTCATGGTGCCTGTGGCGTAGCTAATATTGCTTTGCGACGATTGGAGGCGACGCAGGAATCGCGGTCGCGGGAGTTTGTAATCGACGGTCGCGTGAATTAAAGTGGTGCGCGGGGTCGGGAGCGAGACTGGCGCTTTATAGGTGAGATGTCGGTACAAGCTGGGAGGGTGAGTGTTGAGCGTAATAGCAAATCGTTATGCCGATGAATGCTTGCTCGGTTCGGCTGGTTATGATGAATGAAGCTTGGAGGTTGGAGGCCTGAAAATTCTGGTATGAAAAAGCGGAAGGCTACGGGTAGAACAAGGTGGAGTCAGAGCTGACAGAATGGAGTAGGATTAGTCAAGACGGCCACGTGACATCGCGTATGCGTGGCTCAGCAAAAGCAAGTATTGTGGCGCCGACAGATCCGAATTGTCTCAGCTAAAGTTGTTGCGAAGACGACTTTATTAGTATTTGACTGGGCTCCAGGCAGACAGCGGACAACGAGTGACTCGATAGGGCAGGTCCCATAATAACCTAGTTAAGTCCTTGAACTTGGATGCGGAAGCGTGCAAATCGTGACTCACGCGCCGTGCCTCTTTGGTGGCGTTGCATTATGGAGGCGTGGGGAAGTACAAGGCTGCGACGTGATGGGAGGATGGACTAACAGCACCCAAGTACACTTTCGTGTGTGCCGGCCCAACAATGGTATTCGTTGCCTTGTCTGATCTTCGCTTGAAGATAGTAGAATAGTTGGACATGAGGCTGTGCGGGCCGCGTCCATGGATACGTCCAAGATGCATTCCGATAGGATCTCGTGACCTTGTTCACGGTCCCTTTTATTGGAGGATTCGTATCATCTGCCAGGATATTCTAGGTCCAACTCAGTGACGTGCACTATGAGATGACTTGCCTAACCCTAGTCTCCAGGACTCGAGATGTGTCAGGCTGCGATCCGTTAAGTTGTTGACACCTCCGGTGATGGACCTTTGTTTCGAAATGGTGCTTATTGGGTACGAGATAATCATATCAATCAAGGCAGCTTCCCAAAACGGGCGAAGCATACGATGACTGGTCGGTCTCGCCCAAGTTGGTTTCTCACAGGCGCTTGACTCATCGTGCCAGGTTGGTCCTTTGGTGTGAGGCCTCACGGCCTTAGTTTCCAGGTGACAACAGTCGGAAATAAGATGGACAACTTTGCCCCAGGCGAGACCACCTTAGAGAAGAATTGAATGTCGTCGTTCAAGACCACTGAGCTTTGAACGCGACATTCCGGGGCTTGGTGATGAACCGAGCATCCGAATCGATGCTAGCTGCAGCTATCAGCGTATTGCATCCTGAACGTGGAGTTGTTGCGTATGTATCAGAGCACCAGCATGTGGGTGGCACAAGCAGATGACGCTGGTGGTGACGACGATAATTCCAAATGAGGCATTGGCGAGCTCATGATGCTCGCTAAGAAAAGAAAATCAGATCGCGACAACGAATAAGCACCTTAAAGATTGTTTTGCTTCAATAAGAATTGAGTTGTAGATGATTAGAGGTGTTGAGCTGACGTTTTTGAATGATGAGAGGGGGAAATTGAAAATACGAAATTGGAGATTCGGGCACCATGTTGTTTAGGGAAGGAACATCTGAGTTCTAAGGCATTTGTGCATTTACACCAGAAATATGAGGTTGAACTTTTGAACTTCAGGTTCAACGAGACGACCTGACAAGGGCCAGGCCCAAAGCAGCTAGGTAATGCTGAATTATGCCAATCATTGTTGGTCTGTCACGACGATCAGAGCTGATCTGAAGAACCTTGTCTAAGTTTAGGACATGTGAAGAAGATTTAAGGAGATTATCCTATTGTTTGGTTTTATATCTAATGCTTCCACAAAGGTTGAAAGGATATCATCTGTACAACACCAAACCGGACAGTTACTCCGTCTTATGTCTCTGTTTCTTCGAGCTGAAACCTTCCCCGCTCAAACACCAGACTGATCGTAGACAATTGGTTCCATAGTGCAGCAAACAACGCCACTAAATTAAGTGGCTTGCCGCGAATGCCTTTGTTCACGATGCTCTGACATTTTACTATGGTATCTTGTGAAAGCCTTCATCTTGGTATTTCCTGCCTTCGGCTGATCTTTCGCGATTTCTTACCCCAAGTGTTACGCCTCAAAATTCGAACAATACTTCTGGCACAAGCCATTGATTGTAGTTCATGGCGTTGGTTCAAAGCTCACAGCTTCTAATTAACTATCGGCATAGGCGCCTATAAGAAGACGCAGTGTCTCTCCTTTGACTTTTCTTATTTTACTCATAGTTAATTCAATACTTTGTCATATAACAGCATCACCATTAACCACACATCATGTCTTTCGGCAAACTCACTACCTGCCTCTGGTTCGAGGACCAAGGTGAGGAGGCAGCAAACCACTACGTCTCAATCTTTGCACCAAACTCCAAAATAAACACTATCCAACGCTACACCCCCTCTGGTCAAGAACAGCACGGCCAGCAACCCGGAAGAGTCATGGTCGTCGAGTTTGAGCTCCGAGGCCGTACTTTCGTCGCTCTGAACGGCGGACCAGCCAAGTGGAAGTTCAGCGAAGCCATGTCCTTGATGATCGACTGCAAGGATCAAGCCGAGGTCGACCACTTCTGGGAGAAGCTCAGTGAAGGTGGTGATGTGTCCCGCCAACAGTGTGGATGGCTGGCCGACAAGTTTGGTGTTTCCTGGCAGGTTGTGCCTTCGGCGCTCAAGGATATGTTGGGAGCTGAGGATAAAGCTGCGGCTGGAAGAGCGACTGAGGCTATGATGAAGATGAAGAAGTTTGATATTGCCGAGTTGGATAAGGCATTCAAAGGTTGAGGTTAGCCAGGGGAAGCTATTACTGGTTAATTGGTTTGAACCCCGGACCTAGCAGTAATACTCTACTATCTTACATGGTATTTAGTGGACAAATCACGGAAGAAACCTTTGAACCCTGAATGCATACACTTTCCTTCTCCTAGATCGACGGCAGCAAAGCCGAGACTCCGGGCCTACACCGAACGTTTCTAGAATACTAGGTATCCGTAGGCAGCCTTTGAGCCGAAGATAGGCTCTTGGCTTACACCAGAGGTCACGCTTTCATTTCATTCTATGTTTAATGACTATTTACTGTTCCGATCGCCGGCGGTTGAACTCGGTAGATTACCGAATAAGCTCTTACACAGAGTATCCGCCGCCTTGACTGGTAATACCGGGACGGCTCTCACCGGGCCGTGTCCTGTCTGTACTCCGTGATAACTGCCAATCGAGACCTCAACTCTCGTATCTCCACTCTTTCTTCTCTCCAACCTCTTTGAATATTGTATTATCCCAATTGATACAATATCATTTCCTTGCTTGGAGTGAGAATCCGTAAAAACCAGCCGATCACGTTGCCCAGAGCTTGCAGTGCTAATTAGCTCTAAGTAGCCGCATTTAGTGGCTACATTTAAGCTAGAGCTACCCCAACCTGCAAAATCTATCCCCAAAAAGTCAATCTGCGTCGGTTTTAGCGGCCTAGATCGGCTCACAAACCATCCATCCAATAAGTTAATCGGGCCCTCACCTCAACTTTTTTCTTGATAAATCCCCTCCACCCTCTTTCTATTTTCTCTTCCCCTCAACATCAGCATATTTACTTTGTTATACACTACAAAAGCCCTCTCGACTGGCATTGCCTCTCTTCCTATTCAATCAATCCGCTGCTGTCACTAGCAACTTCAAACTCATCGTCTGCAACGGACTTATAGCACGCTCCTCCATTGCTTTCAAGTCCCGAGCATCCAATGGCAGAGTCAGCTCACAGCTCGCTCGCCAGCGGTGGTGGCAAGCGGGATGACCCCGCGTCTCAGCCTCAGTTTGCTTCTACTGGGCTTGAGAATCAGGAAGAGGGAAATGCCCGGGAGGGTGATTATGATGTTGAGACGGTTGAGCGTATCTACAGGTTTGTGACCAAGCACCACTTGAAACGATATATAACTTACCGATTTTATTCACAGAAAGATTGATCGCCGTATCATTCCTGGTAAGTTCACTCCCTACCATCGATTAGATCATTTACTCATCAGTTGTAGCTTTCTGGGTCCTCTACTTCCTCTGTTCAGCTATTAGGTCTAACATCGGCATTGCTCAGACCATGAACAAGGACAAGGGACATGACCTTATGACGGTCCTTGGGATGACTCCAAAGGATGTTTCGACTGCTCTTGCACTCTTCTACGTCGCCTATGTCATCTTCGACTGTCCCTCCAATCTCATCATGAGCAAGCTCAGCCCTCGTCTCTGGATGGCTCGCATTGTCTTTGCAACCAGTGTTATTGGCGCTTGTTTCGCCGCTGTCAATGACCCTTGGAGTGTAAAGCTTTTGCGATTCTTGCTTGGACTCGTCATTGCTGGAATGTGGCCTGGAATGGCCTTCTACCTCACCCTCTTCTATCCTCCTTCGCGTACCGGCCAACGAATCGGCTACTATTTCACGGCTTCTCAAGTATCTGCCGCCGTCGTTGGTCTCGTGTCTGCGGGATTCCAGCTCATGGATGGCGAAAGAGGAATTGTGGGCTTCCGCTGGATGTTCATGGTCTATGGCCTTGTCGGTGTCGTTCTGAGCATAGTCCTTCTGTGGTGGCTCCCTGATCGTCCCCTTGCGCCTGGCCAAACAAGACCAAAGACAGGTCTGTTCAAGTGGCTTCCCGCAACCCCTGAAGTTCTCAAGGGACAAGACGCTGTCATCCATTATCACGACCTTCGACGCGTTTACCACGCTCGCCCCTGGAATTTCAAGGATTTGGGCCTGGTCTTGATCGATTGGCGTCTGTGGCCCCTGACTATGATGTACTTTGGTGTTGTCGGCGTTGGTATCGGCACCCAGTTGTATGGATCCGTTATCATCGCATCCATCCGACCTAAAGCTAGCGGTGTCGAAGTGAGTCTTCTGTTTGCGCCTATCTGGATTATGGATCTCATCGCTATTCTCATCTTCACACCTATCTCGGACCGCTTTCATCGATCTCGCCCTTACTTCTTCTCTTTTGCTGTCTGCATCCAGATCGCCGGTCTCCTCACTACCACCCTGGCTACTGGCAACGGCTGGGCGCGATACGGAGGTCTTCTTATGGTGGGTTTCGGTCTTGGCCCTACCGTCCCGATCTGCATGGCTTGGAGCTCTGAGATCTTCCAGAAGCGACATGGAGAAGTTGGAGTTGCTGCCGCTACTGCTCTCGTTTCCGGTCTCGGCAACCTAGGCAGCGTCATGACAACCTATGCTCTCTACACTGGTTGGCCCGAAGATGCTGCCCCTGGTCCTCACCAGTTCCGCAAGAGTAACTATACCATGATTGGAATCCTGTGCATGAGCATTGTCAGCTCCTTCGTGATGAAGGCTCTTCTCGCATACTTCGGCAACCCAGCTAGTAGCAAGCTTCAGTCAGACTCTGCCAGCGAGTTTGAGGATGGTGCAGCCCGACGAGAGGGCCAGGAACGTGGTTTCCGATCTCTTCCTTGGAAGAAATCGAACCGCGCTTAAGTCTCTTGAGACTTTCCGGATTTGCTCGCCTGGACTGCATCTTCAACAATCCCCCTGGCTGACGACTCCCCACCCAACAGCTGTCAGTAGTCCAACCTGCTGATCTAGCTGCCTGTATCAACATGGCATTTCGACTATGATATGCTTTGACGACATTCACTTCTCACCCTCATCCGATGGGATCAATCGTTTCGCCTCGAGGCGTCGCCACATTATTCGTATGGCAAATACACTACCGATACGACGGCCTCGACAACGATAGATGCTTCGGAGGGCCCCTGGCCTTGCGAAGGGCGTGGTGACAATGCTTCAGCGCTATTACCTCGCTCCCCTCTCCAGGCCAGATCTTCCCAGCATCCGCCCCAGCGGACTATTCTGACATTTTTATTTCCGGCCCCGGCCTTGATGTTAATGCTTTGTTTTGCTCTTTTTATGATACCCCATCAGCGTTTGTACACGCTGTCCTACGAGTTTCTCTTTCCCTCGGCAGCGAAAGTGCTTCTACGCCATCGCTTTGCGGATAGTGTGTTGAACCAGAGCTCGCGGCGACAATGCTTATTACGCTATCGTTTGGCGAGTTCTGTGGGCGTTTTGTGTTTTTGGTGGGAAGGGTTGCATGGCTCTATGAGTTTGGTAAATGGAGATGGCAAACTTTTCGGTCGTTATTTTATGGTTAGGATATAATACGAATAAGTATTGCTCTCCGCCTTTATGTTGCGCTGTGTGCATGCTTGTGGCTCATATGATCGAGAACTGCTAACACGCCCTGCACCTGGTGCTTGAAAGCGCTCCTAACCTCCATGTAGCAGATTAAATAATATACAGGCAGACTGCTCATTACTCGTCACATTCTGTTAGCAAAAGACACAAGAGCTCATGAAATGGCGTTCTGTATTCTCTAATCCAGGCGGTACATCATCGTGTTACACGCCCGCGGGCAAAATCATAAGCACATGAAAAAACAAAAGGGACGAAAAAATGTCAACTCCAAATCTCAATATTCCTCATTCCTCTGCGAACCATCATCCTCCCTAACCACATAACTTACAGTCACAGACCGAAGCGTGACCGAGGAAGAATGGCAGCCGCTACCCTTTGAAAAAGCTCCCCCCATATCCTACACTCCAAACCTTTCTTGGTTTTTATCCCAAAGATGTGTGAAGTTGAAATGAAAAAAATGAATCGTGATCAAGACTTTGCTTGTTTACCAGGAGAAGCCGAGCATACGGCGGAAGCGCTCGGGAGCGGGCACGTCGCTGTGCAGACGGGCAGCCTCGACAGTCGCGGTCACGTAGACTGTCTCAGGCTTAGGGACACGGGTAGTAGCCAGCGTGGTGGAGGCAGGGCATTCGGTGATGACGGATGTAACGACGTTGGCGGTCTGTCCGGCGCCACAGGGAACAGTGACGGTCGCGGTGATCTGGTTAGTGAGAGTGACGGTCTCGACACCAACTGTGGCAGTGTTGACACCGACGGTGACATAATGGGTGACCTGGTTGGTGACAGTCTTGGTGATGGTCTTGTCACCTCCAGCAGGAACAGTGGTCTCCTGGCCGATAGCAGTCTCAGAAGTCTCAGCGGGAGCCTCGGCGGTGGTCTGCTCACCGCTGCCGGGGACAGTGACGACGCCAGTTCCAGTAGGGACACCGTTGCTGAGGGTGAGAGCAGTGGTGCTAACTTCGCCGTTGGACTTGGTCATGGTGATGACAACGACATCAGAGGAAGTAGCAGTGACAGTCTCGTCAGCCTCAGAAGTCTCAGCACCAAGGGCAGTGGAGCCAACGGCCTCGGAGGTCTCAGCAGCGGCAGAGGTCTCAACCTTGGTCTCTCCAGGAACAGAACCAGTGCCAGTGGGGACACCGTTGGTGAGGGTAAGAGCAGTGGTGCTAACTTCGCCGTTGGGCTTGGTCATGGTAACAATGGTGACAGCCTCGGAGCTCTCAACAACGCCGGTGGCAGTTTCAGTAGCAGCCTCAGAGGTCTCAGCACCCAGAGCGGTAGAGCCAGCGGTCTCAGCATCAGAGGTAGTCTCGGCGGCGGCAGTCTCAGTAGTCTTGATAGCACCGGTCTTGGTAGGACCCTCAATGACAGGAGTACCGTCAGAGATGGCGCAAGACTCAGAGACAGTGAGGGTTCGGGTAGAGATGACAACGTGGCCGCCAACACCGGGCTTGGTCTTGCCAGTGACCTCAGCATCAGAAGGAAGAATGACGGTGGCGGTCTCCGTGGACTCCTTAGTGATGGGAGTGGGGGCCTTAGCAGTGGAGGAAGCATCAGCACGGCAGATCTCGCGCTGCTTCTGGCAGTCAGAGACGGCGAAGTTCTTTCCAGCGTTCTCGGAGCAGTCCTTGAACTGCTTGTCACAAGCGTCAGTGAGAGCCTCGCCGATTCCAGTGTAGGACTTCTCATCAGAGCCCGTACCGACGACAAAGCCACCGTTGTTACCACGCTTGACGGGAGGGCAGGCAGCACCAATCACGACAGTGCGGTGGAAGATGGTAACTTCACGGATGACAACAATGACAGGCTTGTTCACCTTGCTGACAACAGCGCTGCTGGTAGCAGCCTCAGAGGAGACAGGAACGGGGAGCTCATCGGAACCAGTGGTCTCGGCACCAGCGGGGACAGTGGTGTTAGCGAAGGGACCTGGCTGAGTAGAGACAGTGTTCTTTCCGTTGCCAGTAGTGAGAATGATAGTTGTGGGGATGGGGGTCTCAGTGCTGGGCTTAACCTCATCAGTGTTGGCAGTCTGAGTACCCTTCTCAATGTCGGAGGTCTCCTCAGCAGGAGCAGAAGTCTCAGCAGCATCCTGGGTAGCTCCAGTAGTCTCGAGAGCAGCAGAGGTATCGAGAGTGGTCTCTCCAGCAACTTCAGTGACATCAGTCTTCTTGCCACCAGCGCACTTGGTGCAGGGAATGGTGATAGTTTGGTTGACATAGCGAGTAGTACCCTTGGTGATGAAGGAGGTAGGGACAATAGTGGTAATATCGGCAGTCTGCTCGGTGATGGAACCGGACTCAGTGGCCTCAGCAGTGGAAAGGGTCTCGGCCTCAGTGGTGGCGGCTTCAGGAACAGTCTCGGTAGCGGACTCGGAGACGGCCTCAGAAGTGCCCTCGGCAGCAGCATCACCAGAAGTTGTAGCCTTAGCAGTGGAGAGAGTTTCGGCCTCGGAGACGGTCTCGGAGGCAGCTTCAGAGGCAGCCTCGGAGGTGCTCTCAGCATCGGAGTCACCAGCAGTAGAAGTAGCCGCGCACTTGGAGCAAGGAATGGTGATGGTCTCGTCAACAAAGATGGTGGTTCCATCGGTGATGTAAGAGGTAGGGACCACGGTCACCTCAGCAGTCTGGTCGGAAACCTTGGCAGCATCGCTGGTGATGACGGTAGTGATGACCTCAGCCTCAGAGGTAACTTCGGCATCGGCGCCACCGGCAGTGGAAGCTGTGCACCTGGAGCAAGGAATAGTGACAGTCTCGTCAACGAAGATGGTAGTTCCGTCGGTGATGTAAGAGGTAGGAACAACGGTCACCTCAGGAACATCGGGCACCTCATAAGGGTTTCCAGCGGTGGCCTTGGGCTTGCGGTGAGTAACAGTCTTGGTGAGAGTGACCTTCTCCTGGGCAATGACACCCTCAACGAGAGCCTGTAGGCTTACAGCCGCGATAAGAACGTTGCGCATGAACATGGTGAAGGAAGTAAATCGGAAGGGCTTGAATTGGTTTGGTGTTTTGTCGATTTGGCGAAGAGTGAAAAGTCTCTATCAAAGAGTGAAAGTTTGTTAACTTGGAAAGGGTGACCAAAGCACCTGTCAGAAGAGAGTGACTGAGAAAAGAAGCCCAAATCTGGGAACAAAACGAAGAGAATGAATGAGAGTTGAGTGAGTGTGAAGAGAAAGAACGGTAGACAAGCAGCGAGAGCCTCGTCTTTAAAAACATGTCGAAAACATGACTGGCCTGCCGAAGTCCCCAGCGTCAAACTGTGACATGTGGCGGAGCAAACGAAGATCCTGGACATCGATCGGGACTTAATTAAAGTGGCCTCAACATGAGACGTGATGGATATGTTGCCCCCCTCATGTGCCTTGATAAAGCAAGTCTGTAAGGTCAGTATAGACGAGACGTGGTTTGGAAGAAAGTGGATATCAGAGCTTGGACAGACAACACCATATTAGGCTCGAGCACCTAGGGTGACTGGATGATAGACACAGGATAGCATGGACCCTAGCTGCAGGGCGAATATCCTCAGTAGATAGTGGGGGAACTGAAGGCCCCGATCGCCGTCCATCTGGTCATGATGGATTCTTCCGGTAGCCAACAACAGCCAAGACACATAAGTTCTCCGACGTTGAGGAACTTCTTTCGTCAAGGCCGTTCAGTTGCCTTGGTACCTCTGGTGAATACATACATCGGGCCTTCACCGTTTGTTGGAGTGGTTAACGGTGAAACTATTCCCGCCAGAGCCAAAAATAGGACAGTACAGCACTTGCTGGCATGACAGTATGAATATCAATATGGATGAGACAGCCATAGTCTTCACTCTTCACAGAAGAAAGCTAAGGGTTGAACTTGTTTATTCGGTCCAGTGCCGATCCTCGCTCCTAGTAATTTAATTTGCCGTCAAACGGGTTCGCTGGTCGCTTGTGTGTGATACGATGTGATGTGATTTGATGTGCTGAGGTCAAAGGTTGGAAATTGATGCGGAGGGAGGTTGAACAGGATAATTGGTAGGAAGGATCGTATGCAAGGATGCGATGCATGGGAATATGCATAAAGTGGATGTTGCAGGGGGCGGGGCTTTAACGTCGCACGAGAGACATGGGGGAGACAAGGGTTTATCGTTTGCTTTACATCTGACGGGAATATCAGGTTGTAAGGGGATACGAGTAAACAAATTGTATCAAAGTTGATAACTACGGTTAGTATAGTATAGTATTGGCAGTATGGTATTCGGGACTCGGATAGTTGCACTGATGTTTTGGTGATCCTAAACAGATCCATGACATATAACCACTCAGCCTCTACCGTATAACAACTCCCCTCAGATAAAACATTGCCAAGTATAAACTTGGACAGCATGCTCCGCTAAGATTTCCTATTAGAGGCCAAAGCGCCAAAGACAGACGAGACGCAAAAACTGGTGATGTGATGCAGAGAACCCTGATCCAAGCTTCATCTCTTACTGTAGATGAATCAGAACCAGGTTTCATGATTCCGTAACCTTGCCTCGCCCATGTTTCAGAAACGACTCCATGGCCGAATTGAGATGCTGAGTTCATGCATTTTGTTCCTTTTTTACACGAATCGCAATCTTTCGTCAACACCCAAAACAAGCATAATCTCTTCCTGAAGATGCTGCAATTGCAATTGCGCCTCATCTTCAGTTAGAAACAAACACAGCCCCCTCCACCTCGGAGTATACTATAGTAATAGGCATGATCCGAGTGATCTTTCCAGAATAACTTTTTTTTTTTTAGTATACACCCACAACATTGCCGATGTCTCGTGTTTCCATCAGCAAGAATTATGCCCAATATCCTCAAACCTTGAGGCTCACTCAACGGCACTCGCGGATGGATGCACTTTGGCGGTGATGAGATGATTTTCATATAAATTAACTCTAGCCAAGCCGATAAATCAGTAAATCAATGCATCAGCGCTACTGATAACATCTGCCCTGCAACAGCCACTCGCTAGATCCCGCTATGATACTGCACGGCCGGATCGCCACAGTTTAATTTACATAGCTGCAGGTTCTCGTCCTGTTTTTTATTTCCCTGAGTCAGCTTGTTTCTGTTTCATGAAACGGGACGGGGTTTTTGATCCTTCGTAATCAACATCGCCGTGCTTGACGCGGCTCTTGATGATGCTCAATAACAGCAACTTGATGCATTTAGCCTTCGAAGCGGATATCTCGGAAATTGGGTCATGAGATGGCGGTGTATTAATCAAGTTTGTTTTGTTTGTATCTTGTCTGTTCATATTGAGTTTGCTCTTTGTGTTGGCATTTTCAATTACCATCTATCAACACCCAGGTTCCTTGCAGTAGAGCCGGCATTGCTCACCGTCATCGTCATCATCCAAATTATCAATCCAAGGATGTTATCGAATCTCCCTTTCTGATGCAGGGAATCCATCCTCTCCCTGTAACTAAGTAAACATGTTCCAAGTCACCATTTTCGAGTTCTCATCCTCTCAATCAATATCGTCATGATCAATTTGAACAGTCTATCAAGTTTGTCTTGTGGGCTGCATCTTGGGCGTGCCATTATCACAGTATGCCGCCCCTGCTCCTCCGCCGCCGCTTCTTTATCTTTAGATGCCCATGCAAATCCGTGATACCAAAGACAATGACCCTTTCCGCGAAGCACATGGTCACGCATATCTAAGTTAGTATTAGCCAGTGCTGTACTCCCAAAAGGTTAAAGGGAGATAGGGGTGGGACGGTATAGTTCATATCGTGGCAAACATACAGGAGTCGACCTTCGTCTGCAAGAGAAACTTGGCCTGCCTTGCTTGCTGGAGTCGATAATGGTTCTCAAATAAAAGACATCTATGTCTCTGTCCATGCTGCTACGTTCATATCTATGTCCCACCAAACTACTTAGGCACTGCGTAGACACTTGTGGTGAGCGCCAGTTATGAAGGCGCCGACCCAAAGCCCTCCAGGGCCCAAATTACATCTGATCAAGGTTTATAAGAGGGCAAGGGCGTCCCTTAATTTGTTCAAGAATGCGAAGGAACCCGGTAGCCAGATGCCTCAGACGTTGATTTCTACGTCAGGCTCGAAGAATACACTGCTCAGAAGTGCCTTTATGCCTCTTGGGCTGCAGCTCGGGGTTAAAAGCACATCAAGCGGGGGCGAGTCCATGAGATGAAGCTGGCTACAGCTATGTTCTTGACGTCTTTCCTGTAAGACATCCTTGGTCTTGGTAACTCAATCAGCCTGTCATCACCCTTAGTAACTGGTATTAACAGGGCTGCCATTAAAGTTGTCCGCTTCTGATCATCGATACCATGAAGGGAGAAGTGCTCAGACAAGTAACCATAAGCGGGAGTTGACACTGTGGGAGCACAGGCTGGTGCCGAACGCTGGGTCTTGATCTTTGCGGAGATATTGTATGGTTTGTCAGATATTAATCAGGCAGACCCTGGATAGGAGAGGACTTTGTCGTTAAGCTCTTGAATAGTTGCCTCTCATCCACGAGGCATTAAAAGAACAACACTCCACTATTGAGCAGCACTGTCTTCAACTTCCCTGATATCGACCACTGTATAGACGAGAATAGTTTGAGGATTCACAAAACTCTGATTGCCCTGACGTTCAGACTGAGATATATGTGCCCCGTCGATCAACTCTGCCCATCATCCTCAGAAAAGATACGCCCATGCAAGGATAAGAATTAGAACGTGATATTGTTCCTCATTGAGAACATGAAAACGAGATGTACTCAATTTTCTAGTATCCGAAGACATACGGACTTGTGTAGGTTTTCCCAAGCGACTGGGAATATTGCCTCTTGATGGAAGGGTGGGATATGGCTCAAATCATTCATGGCAGCCCAGCCCATGTTGACCTTCTTCGAATTACAGCAACATTGTTGAAAGGTTGATCAAGTTTCACATTTCCTGGGAAACACGGATGGATATTAAATGCAGTTTGTATGTTTGATAGGCAGTCCCTAAAAGGCTGATCGTTGTTAGATGCCGAGTTTCAAATATTGGACTACGTTCATACATGGCACGTACGGCCTGTCCGTCAGAACGCACTGCATCCTCCATGTTTGAGGAAGACTTTATATACTCGAACTTAAGATTTCAGGGAGGATTCAGCTGGCGTGGTTACTTGAACTTATTGGACTGAACTTTACCAGGTGAGTTATAAACTCCGGCTCCGATGATCTGTTAATTGATCACAATGAGAGATAGAAACTCAAGAAAGGACATACAAAATTCCGAGAAACGGAATATGGTTATATTCCTTGTCGTCAATCGTTTAGCGACGACAGATGTGGTTTCCCCTATGTGAAAATAATTGAGGGATGGCAGGAATCGTTTAGTACTACCTGGTTTCTATGGACATGAATCGATAGCCAATGACTTGTGGTAGGCAAAGCCGAGACCATCCATTTAGATACAAGGTGACAAAGAGAGAACCCAGATCGGGGCCCCGACAAGTCATCTTTATTTCCGAATATCTCTTTGTCAAAGATCTCCGCCCAGTAAGTCCTGATAGGTCCCTAATGGTGATGGTATGGGGTAGGCTGCAAGAGAGATTAGATTGATAAGATGAGATTGTCATGGTCCCCGACACCGGAACGATCTAAACAGCCGTGTCGCAATTTCCTGCTCGCACATTGCGTTGGACACTCGAGCTAGACCTGGGTAATGTTATGTTTCTAGAAAAGAGACAAAAGTTGTACGTAACGACAAGTTCTGTTGTGATCTGAATGGTGAACAAACCCTGCAGCTTTGGCATGATGCAAACCAAGACAAAAGTGAAATCTTCTCGTCTCATGACGAGCTAAAAACACGTGGGGCTCCCGCATGACTTGACAAGTCGTGAAAAGAGAGTGGTATTTTTGTTTTTTGCGTATGACTTTGCAGAACAGAACCCGTCACCGCCGGATTATAAGCACAGCATTAGTTAACACACATCACATTTACGGACGAATACATGTTCGGTAAAAACTTGACAGGCTACAGGGGAGACTCCACTTGAGCTTCGGGAACAATGAGGGGCAGGGCAGCTTTGTCGAGTTCAGAGGGTTTATGCTATTCTTGGCAATTCTAACAAGCTTCAGGAATTGGTCCTGGACTTTACCCTAGATATACTAGTTTGGTGCATCTAACTTGATCCGAGTCTGGTTGAACTGTGGCTGGTATCAAGTGACTGACGCATCGTTGACGAATCTCATTGATGCGATCATGCACTCGCTGCCACTATTCACTCACTCACTCACTCACTCACTCACTCACTCCCGTCACATTCCCTTTCTCACTTCTTGGTTACTGCTTATCTGAAGTCAATGATTCACTTATCTCACTCAACTGATATTATAGCTTCAATGGCTTATTCCGAACTCATGTCATAACTCTGCCATTCTCATTCTCCGTCCCCGCTTCATCAACTCCCGGCCTCCGTAACATAACCCACTTCTTTCTCACTCATCAAGCCCCAGTTCCAGTTCCAACTCCAATTCCCCTGCACTCACACTCAGAAACCATTAATCCCCTTCTGTAAACAACACCTTCTCTTTTTTCACCTTCTGCATACCTTCCGTTGCCGTGTCTAGCCCCGATCAGATAAGTTCCGCATCCCGGCCCCCTTCCGGCCCTCACCGTCCGGTCTATCTCAGACCCCCTTCTTACCGACTCGACCCCTCTGCTTATCAGATCCTGGGTTTTGCGATTCACACTGTACTGTTTACGTGCCAAGACACAAGTAACTAGTAAAAGAAAAGAACAGAAACAAAAAAGCCATGGCGCGTTTTGTGGATTTGGAAGAAGACGAGGATGCTGGAGCGGGCCCTGGCGGCTTTACCGTCAACGATGCTCGTGCCGCTGCACCTCATCATGAGGCCGTGCCGCCCATTCCGCCTCCTGGGCTTCTTCATCATGACGACCCCCAACAGAACGAGCTCCCTCAAAAGGATCAGCATCTTCTTCTTCTTAGGAAACTCCAGTTGTTGTCTACCAACAGCCGGAATGGACCTTGGCCTCATTCATTGTATAACCCAGAGCCTCTAGGCACCATGGACTCTTCTACCTTCCAGGCGCCTATTACCAACGCGTTTCAGTGTTATCCGTGAGTTGAATACCTTCTTTGCTCGATTTGCAGACTCAATGCTTTGGGAGATGCATGGTTGAGGCTATTCGCCTTCATCATGATATCTCTTGGCTCACCAACACCTCATTTGACACATGTCATGACAACTCCCTTACTGACTCTCAACGTAGTGTCGTTGAAGCCATTGCTTCGTCTATTGACCTTAACACCCTTGACGCTCTTTCACGTACCTGTCGTCTCGTTCATCATGGCCTCATTCAATATCGCACTACCTTGATCAACTCGACCCTCCACTGTCAAAACGAAGCAATCCCGGTCGACGGCTCTGAGACCTTTCGCTATCGCGCACGCGCTGGCAATTGGTTCTATATGGAAGATGGCCGCAGCTACAATGGCAAATCGGGCGACTGCGCTCGTGACATGGTTGGCGAGTGCCGTAGATGCGGCGACGTTATATGTCGGGTATGTACATCGATCTGCAAACAGCCGAACTTTTGGCCCAATTGCATGCACTGACCTTGATTCCTCAGAACTGCGCCATCAAGCCACCCGCTTCCGTCGCCCATAAGGAGAGGCATAGGAGACTCTGCAAACCTTGTGTTCACGCGCCTATAGCAACCCTAATCAAGGCTCCCGTAGATCTAGACGTCCCACTCTCATCCGAGTTGGTATCACGGGACGTCTGTAAGTGCGCTGATGAAGGCGTCTGGCTTTGTCAGCCATGCGGCCGAAGCATTCGTGCTGCAGATCATGACTACCAGCGGTATGTCTTGTCCCCCCCAATCGTTGTTATTTCCAACTAATCATTACTTCAGTATCTGGCGCTGGCGAAACCAGTATGGCGAGGTCCTTGGCGGTCTTGGAACCGGCATTGGCGAGGGTGTCCGTGGTGTAGTCTGCGGTCGTGAAGCAGATTGCTGCGCCGCCAAAGAAGTTGAACACCAAGTTGACTGCGACGCCGAAGACGCCCGGGACGGAAACGTAGCCCCGGCTCCGGCCCCGCAACAAGCTCCGGTCGACGCTCTGATCGACCAGCTCCGCCTCACACATGAGCGCACACCGTCGCCGTCTCTCGGTCCCGGCTACTTGCGCCATGAGATCGAGGGCATCGGCGGCGTTGTGAAGCGCAAGCGTGTCCGTATGGTGCGAGTTGGTCACTGCGTCCCTGAGTGGGATGATGAGCGCACCAGCGGTAGCCATCTTCTCGGCCGAGAGGTCAGAGGAGCTCGCAGATCATGGTGCGGTTGGTGCAATCGTGTCATCCCTGGTGAAAAAGATATTTTGAATGAGCCTCCTTCGTCGTCATCCTCAAGTGCTGGAGGAAGTCGTCGCACATCGACATCGACTACCAGATCAAATGAGATGAAGTTGGATTGAGTTGCTTTGCATAGTTTTCCTTGGCTGGGTTCATGAACATTAATATAGGCTTGTATCTACATCTTGGATTAGCTCAATTCGGTTTGCTATCTGGGAAGAAGAGGTACATATTGGGGCACAATTGGAGAAATGTTGGGCTTTTAGGTGTCGTAAACTCATTGGCAGATGCCATTCATGATATATATGAAAGATAGGGAAACTAGGGTCAAAAATACAGGAGGCTATTGTATTGGGGGAGTTTTTGGTATTTGGCAATTATACAGATTTTTTGCCCTCCCACGGGCTGAATCCAACATGATTCATATCACTTCATTCCCCATGATCATAATCCTACACAAGTTCCAGATGATTTTATATGTTTGTACAAGTCTGATCGACTGTGCCACACTGACACATAGGAGCATAAACTCCTTACAACTCCCCACGGTACAACTTCTCTGTCCTCCTCTTGCGATCCTCTCTTGCGTTGGTTCGGATAGCACCCCATCGAGCTTCCCTCCTCTCTTGCTTGCGCTTCAGACCCTCAACGTGTGTCACAGGTGCAGGAGCAGCCATCTTGACGAAAACAGTTGAGCAGCCAAACTTCTCAGCCAGCTTGTTAACACTCCAGGTAACGGGGTCTTCCATCCTTAGTCGCTTCATCTCCTTGATGTCTTCGGCCTTGAGGTTGTAGTTGGGATTGCGGCGGGCGTAGTCCATCTTTGGGGGTAGCTTGCCGGGTGCAACAGGCTCTAGAGGAGAGCCTGGAGTGTGTCGAAGCCGTGTGAGAGCGGCGCGGCGGGGATCGTTAGGTGGGAGGAAGAGGAATGGAGTGTGGAGAGGGGAGGCCTCAGAAGAAGGAGGGTTGTAGACGATGGAGTCGGCGGCGGGAAAAGCGGCCTTTCGGTCGGGGAGGAAGGAATCGTGAGGAGCGATCTTGAGAGATCGTTTCGTTCGGCTTGTTGTCTTGTGACCACGGCAGGGAACGATAGGGAGACCTGAGGGGCGAGGGCTGAAGAGCCGGGCGGCTGGTCGTGTGAGGCTTCGAAACTCCATTGTGTTTGACAGGTCGAACAAGAGTTACAGAGGTACAGAGAGATTGGAGGTATGAATCGAGGTGTTGGATTGTCGTATGGACCTCGAGTACCGGGCTGAAGGCGATTGGCCGCGGCAATTGGCTTGTCGTATGGTTACCGCTGGACCCTGCTGAGCACCTTGAAGTCGAAGATCTGAAGTTTCTGCCACCGCTACGCTTACCTAAGGATGATTACCTAATAGTGTAGATCACGTGGCTTTAGTGAGCTGCAGTCACATGATATTGAACAGCTCGATGTAGCTCCAGCTGATGACGTCGATTCTTGACATGAGGACTGCCCCTCTACTGGTTGACCCCTCGTGGCTTTTACCTCTGGCGCTTCCATAATAAGATGAAACTCGAAGCTGACGAGTCCCTTGTTTCAATTTCCAAGCCATTAAGGCAGATCTACAGAAATTTCTTGTCAAACTGGAGAAAATGTGGAAGATCGATCAGCGACCCTTATCAGTGGCAAATTATCACAGGGAAAAGGGATCAATGGGGTCGGCACACGGGGCCTGTCGAAGCTTAGAGTTCCAAAACGGGGCTGAAAGAGAAACCCAATGATGCATCTCAGATTGGGTTTTTGGTGTTGTTGACGTTTGGAGCCAAAAAAGCAATCAACGGTGGATAAGCAGGGCAGACCTCCCCCTTCTCCCTCACCTTGATCATTGATGCAGATTCGCGCGGATCTTTATCCCTTATTAGCCTATTCCGCCAGGGCAAGATGAAGAAGAGCCCTGAAGGAGTTGTCACGAGGGCCATGTTGGTAGCGGGGCTGCAGCCAGGTTGGTGACAACGATGGGATGTGATAAGAGGTGACCAACTTGGTGATCATCGACACCCAACCGTTCCAAGGCAGAGCAAAAGCTGCAGTTTATGAGGGAATGGAGTGATAAAGACTGATATATCATCGCATGTTATCAAGGCTGTACGATCGTTTAAGGGGAGGGACAGAATATCATGCCATTCAAGGTGAAGGAATATTTGAGCCCATCGGATCAGTCCCTTAGCATCTGAGATAGACAGCCCAGGGCTGACATTGGTACCGGTATTATTGGGACCCGACAGCATCGAAAGTCCCTTGAACTGCTGTTGGTACTGGTGCCTGACTTGCATGGACGAGAGCGCCATGTCGAGGGCATGCATATGGATGGATTCATGCTGCACGATACCAGCCATACGTAACATTAAATGTAGGATCACAACATGGAGACCCAACAGAGCGAGCATCTGGAAGGACGAGATTCCAAAACGTGGTCACAGCCTAGGGAGGCTGGTGGCTGGTCCTTGATTGTATCCGTATGCATATCTCGATGTCTCCCCGTTTCAAACAGGTTTTGATGATATCGTCCGTTGGCCAACTTGGCAACGGTCCCGTGGTCAAAAAGTTCCAGGTTACAGTACTTCGATTGCATCCATGGAATTAAATCTCTCGTCCCTGCAGACAGTCACAGACAGTGGAGGTTCTATCTGTGCGACTCACATAAACTGCCCCATAAATACCCTGGGTAGTGCAGTCATCCCGCCTACAGTTGATCCCGTGCCTTGATCAAAGTGCGCTGATCGTCTAAAAGTTGAATCTCGACCTCTAATAGTAGCAAAGCCACATACGCCGCTGTCAGCCCCCGGGCCATTGTCAATTCCTTCCATATACTTTAACTGCCGTCACATCTTATCCCCTCTTCTCGAGTTCTGACTTGTCTTCCTCCTCCCTTTCATTGTTCATTTCGGCAGACAAGAAATATTAGTTCCATCTCGAAAACCCTTGCAATTACCTACAACAGGCAACGAGGCGAGCGACATCCGACAAAAGCAATAAACTTATTTTAGACCTGCACCTGCAGCCTCTCTCCCTTGGCTATAGCCATAGCGCGCCCAAAGTCTCAGCCTGCTCTGCTCTGTCCTCCACTGCCTTGCTACCTATCCGCAATTCATCGCAATCTACGACTTTGTCTCTGATCACCTCAATCAAAAATCATCCAAAACCAAATCTTGGGAGTGTTATCGACCATCCAAGCCCGCAAAAGCTCACTGCGTCACGCATACTCGAAGACGAAACGGCGGCACGACGGACAACGGCATTGCCGCGATTAGCAGATCCCTAGCACTTAGCGCTGGTCCTTGCGGGTCTTTGTTTACGGAGTCCCCAGTCTTGCACCGGGAGCTACGGACGGATTGTTACTGTTTTACAGGTCATTTACCAAGTCCAAGCCTAGGGCAGTGTTATAGGTACGTTTGTGCAGCCTCTAATCCAATATTCAATGTTTCTCCCATCTTAAAGGGCAAACGAGGCGGCGCCAGGAACATCGACCAAAAGTCTCAGTTCCACAAGGTCACATCTGGCTTTGTTTTTTTCTTCCCGACTCTCTCATCCGACACGTCTCACCTGCTACTTAAACCTCCTTCACCTGCTCGTTGCTCCTCCCACTTGCCGACATAGACTTGCATTCCACGACCTTTGTTACTAACTCAAGCTTATTGAGTAGTCCCAGACAATCTTTTGCAATCGCAAACCTTTACCGTATATATTCCATCCACAAAAACCACTAGTAACGCTACAACTCTCACGATCTGCACCTGGGCCCATCTATCAACATGAGTCTCGCCGAAGCTGCCCCCATCACTCGCGATGATCGATTTGCCAACTCTGAGTCGGTCGACGACCAGCGGTTAGGTGACTCAACACCTCGAGCCAGCGAATTAAACAACGAGACGGACCAGAGAGAAGACACAAAGAAGGACGGAAAGAGCAAGATGCGTAGCTTGTTCAGCCTCGGCAAGAAGAAGCCATCGACGCTTACGAAATCTGACTCCAAACCCGACACGAACGACTCCAAGCCTGACTCCCAGCCCGAATCTCGTTCAGAGTCACAAACTCCTTCCAACGCAAACTCCAATCCCGCCAGCCCGCCTCTATCCCGAGACGCTTCTAAGCTATCTTCGAATCAGCCATATTGGCCACCTACTGGCGAGCAGGGTTTTGCTTTGCCATCGTCTCCAAGCCGCGGCTTCACTGGCTCTCCTCGACTTTCTTCGCCAGCCACCTCACAGATCTTTGAGCGCGACGTCCAAGACAGCACTGTGCTCATGCCCAACTCTCCAGCCATTCCCACACACATTCAGACCGAAAACTATATCCCTCCTGTCCTTGATGATGCATCCGAGGCGATCACGAACCAAAAGCTTGACCCTGATACGGTCGAGATTGTCACCCACAGCTCGCATCAGCCCGCTGCTGTGACAGTTACAGGAGCCAGCAATGCCCTCCCCTCGTACGACCTGGGAGCCAGCGAGTGGGCAGCAGAACTCGCTTCTTTCGCTGATCGAGAGGCTGTCTCGGCCGACAACGCCTCCAATTACGGATCCCTGGATTCCTCCGATGTCCGCCGGCTATCATTCATCTCGTTTGCCGACGTTGTACAGGCTGAACACAACCCTCTTTCAGGTGTTGCAAGCTCCCGCGACAGCATCCACCTTGCAGGGCTCACTTCTCTCCCAGCAGCGGTGAACCGTTCGCCCTCACCCATCCGATCACCCGTGTCGAGCCAAGGACCCGAGACAAGCCCTCCTACGAGCAACCCTGGTAGCATGAAGGGTATCGAGTTGAGCCCAACAAGAAGACCTCTGGGCAGCCCAACAAGCACCAACAACCTTAAGCTCAATCCTTCAGGGGGCGACTTGAACATCGAGACAATGAGTCAAGCTCTACGACGAACTGGCAGCAGTGACCTGAGCCATGTTCGCAGTGGCCCTACAAGCCCGATTGAGGCATCTCACCTTCGTTAATGGCAATTTTTACCACGACAGGAGCACGTTGTTCGGGGAAGAGAAACGATGATATCCACAAAGCAAATGCGATGCTTTTTTACTATTTGGTGATTTTACTTCACTTTTATTCAATTCGACTACGATACTCCATGGGGATCGTCATTTTGGGAGGGAATGAGGGCGAGGATACTGGGATCCGGCAATTGGGAGTTGGAAGAGAGAGTTTAACCAGGCGTCGAAACTTTTGCGCGATACAAGCATCATGCACAGGTGATGCTTTCTTGGTCCTTTTCATCTTTTCTGACGCGAGAAAATACAAATCAACTGCCCAAATTGGTAGTTATGTATTCAACATATTTTGTTCATTTTCCTGTCTTACTGGTGGTTTTATGGCTGGTGAAAGCTGTAAGAGTGAATCATGAATTCATATCAAATTGAAGAACAGCTATAAGACGGAATATAAGCATGCTAAGTGTAACTATGATCACACTTGACTCCGATCAAGGGAGCCTGGCCTCACGAGATGAACACAAATATGACCTTTCTTGGCATGAGAAAGTCCTGAAACGGTGACTGCAGCTGTTGTGGGCCATGATGAAGAAGTAACCGTAATATATGGTCAGAATCATCGAAACATAGTCTTCAGTAGTGGGGCCTTTATCTCATGAGCCATGTTATTCTACCTACGGATACGGCAATATGATATGTAACTTTCCAGATGGCCTCAAGGATGCAATAACCCAATTCGAGATTCCGATTGATCATAATCTTACATCTCGTAATATTAAAATATTTTCTTTTTTTAATAAAGATTACTGGAACTGATGGCGTGGCACCACATGAGACAAGGATACTTAGTATCATGATCAAGACCGAAGATGGCCATGCGTGGAAACACAGTTGGGGCTATCGAATAGGCATTCATCAAACAGAAGCGGTGTGATTCGGAAGCTCGTGTTGCCTGAGATTTCTTTCAGTTTATGAGCTGATGTTTCGAAAGACTCTTGGGTCGAGTGATGGACTGTGCTTGATTACCTGGGGCCAAAGGAGACAGCAAATGGAGACATGTCAGGCAAGTTTTAAAGTTGGGAACCATGATAATATCAAATGATTGGTTCCCGGCACTCGATGGTTATTCTCTCACGCTGGAGCACGTCGACATGATGAACTTGACCCCTGACTGACGTGTTGATAGGAAACAATCGTCTTGGAATGTTTGGGACGGTAATAGTAAGATGCGTCTCTCGCGTAAGCAAGGTTTGTATCCGTATCTCTTGAGGCGTCGTAAGTTTTGTGGAGCCTAATTCCTAAGTGTATCCGTTGAAAAATACTTAAAATTATATATAAATTTAGGGAAATGTTAGGTATCCATATGTCTTAAAATATTATTTGTAGGAGTTGCCAGATCCGTATCAATATAGGTACGTATGGTAGCATCGTAGACGACTCATTGAGAACAGACTCAAATGACAGGGTACCCCCAATCCAATGACACGTAATTTGAGATTCAATTTCAATCTCACTCAGAACCCAGAATGCAACCAAAAGCAAAGTTTATAGAGATGAGAGACTTTTTCTAGATGCGACACGTGGGGACGTCCCACGCCGGCGGGACGGGACAGACAACCAGCGTTGGACCCAACAGCCTCATACCTACCTGAACTACGGATATTCTATGCAGCTTTCTTGTATAAGGCACACTCAATACCTACTCACGGACATAGAATTCGTAAGCTCAGGGGGTGTTATCGAAATATTTTGATTGTGATTTATTCCCATCATCATAGATATATCGTCAGGGGTAAAACTCTTAGGAGAGAGGTGGATATCATGAACGGAGATACGCTGCGCTTTGACAGTATGTATTTGCTTTTGAGGAATTTGGGGGTCCCTTACCCAGCCTTGCCAAGAACTGTTGGTCACAAGAGGGGACGGTTATGTGGGTGAGGCAGGCCTCAAATCTTAGTTTCTATCCGATAATGCCAGGAACAAGAAGAGACAGCCTCTCATTGGAGTGTATCCCCTAGGTTGAGGCTTTTGTCAGCTTGATCTTGCTTTCTGGCTATCATCCCCCGGCATGCTTTTATTGCCGATCTTGTTCTTGGAACCATTCAGAGCTGGTTCTTGAAGGGAGAGGTGACGAACTCTGATGCTAGGCACTGGGGACTAACGTTAGTTCCCCGGTCTCCTTGAACTAGCGGCGCTCAACTTTGAGTTATAGAGATGCTAAATAAGATAGTCTGTGAGATATCAGCCCGTCGTTGCGGGCGGAGGCTGATACTTGCCGGGTGACATTCTGCCTATTTCCATGCTATGGCCGTATTATGGCTTACGCCTCTTGATGCTAGGAACTCCGATTCCCTGTCCCGCGAGTTTCTAAGCACTCGTTAACTGCATCTGCACACCAACATTGACCAACATTGACCAACATTGACCAACATTGACCAACATTGATCTCCAACTCGAGTCATTCATTGTCTTTGTCCACGCTCTTGCTCTCGTTCTCCACGAACCTAACGAACGTTGAGATTTGTATCGATTATTCATCCGAAGCCCTGTTCCCAGCTAGCGCGGTACCTCCACTCCTAGGACCTAGGATATGGTTGCACAGTCGCAACTTGAACCTTTGTTGGAAAAGCTCATCCGACAATTATCTTTTGGGGAGGAAAGCATCCGGAGATCCATGCTTGGCGGGCAGGGGAGACTTGGGATGAAACCTCGGAGCAGGGGATTTGATGCGGCGCTTTGTAATGATGTTGGTTGTGGTTTATCAGATGGACAACGAGCAACCAGTCTGACGGGTCGGATGGTTCCATTGTACGTTAGACAGTGTCTCAGTGCATCATACAGGCTAAGCTTGAGAACAGCAAGGTTTTCTTCGTGCTTCCTTCAGACACCCGGTGCATATTGAGGCTAGGAGATGAAGACTTGATCACTCTGACGATATGTATTGGGCGGCCTCAGAACTAGTAATATCACAGTTGACTATTGCTTTGAACCCATATACCTACATCATATGGTGGTGATACCGTAATTACAAAATAACGGTAATGGAATTAGGCCACTCCTAATTTAGCAGTGCAACTTGATAGAGAGAGATCTGCTTACGAAACTCCACACTTCCTCCGCTGTTGCGTGCTGCGTTGCGTGCCCATACCAGCCCAGACCTTGGATCCCAACTTACAGGGCTTGGTCAGTCAGGGAGGCCCTGCCCCCCACTCCTTCGGGTTCTCGCACGACGAGTTTCTGGAAAAAGAAAATGGACGGGAATGAAAGGAGCTGTAAGAGGTTCGTGCTCTGCATCTGCATTGTGCCTTTAGGTAAGGTAGTTGAGACAAGTCACAGATATACTACCACCTCCTTAGCTAAGGTCACTCACTGCCTTTTTTCTCGCCACGGCCCGTTCTGTCTCGGCATCTTCCTTCATGTAGACACACTAAACGATTGGACATGGAGGCTCGCCTGACTGCCAAAGCCGAAAAGGCTGCATGGCGTTCCATTCTGCGCTGTGATCGGCAGCAAAAACCGTCCCTACTAAGGTAGTTCCAGTAGTAATTCTAATCCCCCGCTTCTCGAAGCCTGGCTACGACAGAACAGAACAAGTCGGACCGTCATTTTGATTACAAAATGGGTAGGTACCTACTTAAGGTATCTCCAAAAAGACAGCAGCAAAAACTCTTGATGATAACTCACGAGACTATTGATTAAACTTCCGGCAGTTGCTATAGATGGGTATCACCTTTTTTCCCGTTCTAATAAGAGTCAAGCAAGGCAGACCCTCAAGAACCCCTACCAGTTCGAGTCTGGGACAGCGTCAAGGGTGGTTGGAGAAACAAGGGCCTGGATTGAGGTGCGCTCAAGCCTGAGCTTATGAGCAGGCAAAGTCATTGGCTCGAGAGCCGGGATTGTACTTGATTTACAGAGACAAAGGCGTTCATTAACTTAAAGTGTGCGTAAGTACTTACTTGCTGAGTGCTGCTGCTGAGTGCGTGTGTGGCGACGTTTAACTCAACTTGACTCCAGGCTAATTTCTTTCCATTGCAATTCCTTAGATCTCACCGCAATTCGATTCTTGTCTGTCAGACAGCTGACGAGAACGAACCCATTGTCAGAGCGCACATACGCCTAGCGTCATCTATTTCGACCTGCCTTATCTTATTATTTTTATTCATTCCTCTGTTGGTTTATTCCTAAGGTATTCTTGGCACCCACTCTTTATCACTTTTCACTGGTGGTTTAGCGTATATCCAATTGTAAGTACACTTTAGGTACTGCATGCTGCTGGTTCCGCGTGTGTTCCCGTTCCCCTCCCACTTGGCTGTGATTCCCGTCTCTGACCATACCAAGACTAACACTAACAAGGTCTCTCCCCGCAACCAGTGACTGATTTGTGAGAGATCCCTCAACATTCAGATCCAACATCCGACGACAACAAATACAGTCGCACTATCTCACCGCAGTCGACGGTCATATTCAAACGGCTAACAGCCGACATTCACATTATCGAAACGATTACATTGATTAATCGCCTCCCTCGCCTACAACAAAGAAAGCCCTCGAGGCCTCCACCCATCCTCCAAGTCCCTTCAAATTCGCAAAAACAACTGCTATTACTGTCTTTTTCCTCAATGCGGAACGGGCGCGTGCATGTGGATGTGGACACACAATGGCCTAGGCTTGCGACCGCCAAAGATGGACGAACAAGACCACTCACGATCTGGCACCTCCAGTGATGCCACATCCTGGAACCAGGCCTCCACCTCCGACCTCAACCTACCCCGGGACCCAAAGATGGAGCGTTCCAGCGCATCCAACCTGCGGTCAGCCTTTCGACATACACTGGCAAATGCCTCGGCTACTGCCCGCGCTGTCACCCCCGATCCCGTCGAGCCTCCGACTGTCAATGTGACTACCGAGTCTCAGCAATCCCAACGAGGTGCTTCTTCACAGCAGAGTTCGCCCAGGTCTATACCGCCTGGGCCTACACGCAGACAAGGCATGGTTTTCACCGAAGTTTTCAGCGAGTCGTATGAGAGCAGCGAGTCCAGCCCCCCGAGACAACATTTACGGCATACAAGCGGAAGCCTCCGGCCTAGGACGCGCACTATGGATACTTCTATGCTCGCACAGAGAAGTGTGCCACCGCCAACATCAGAAAGACATCGGGTTGGTAGTGTGAGCTCATCGGGGTCATTACATCCGTCAGATGAGCTAAGGCCACAGCTCAGCTCATTGGACTCGTTATCACACTCTGTGATTACAGGGCGAGATTCATTAGTACCATCGAAAGACAAGAAGTCAAGAAGACTGATGAAGCGACAATCGTCTCGACCTACCTCACCTCTCATTTCTCCACCGCCCACCGTCGACTCATTACCTTTACCTATAGCTACCGATGATGCAAACAAGGTCCTGCTTCTTATGAGAACTCTATGCGGCCGAATGCGCGGTGAGATCGAATACCAGGGCGAAACGGGCGGACCTTGGCATAGCGGCGTAGCTTATATCGAAGAGGAGAAGGGTTGTCTCATGTTTGACTCTGGGCAAAATGGACCCTTTCATATCCCTCTTGTTTCTGATCTGCGTGGCTGCAGGGTTCTCCCTGTCGACTATCCCGAACTAACCAAGGAATGTTTAGAGTTGGTCTGCCTCTCACCTCCCGTGGAAATTCTAATATGTCCCTTGGTAACGGAAGAGTTCGATTTATGGCTGGCAGCGCTGCTATGCTGGCAACAATTACGTCCGACTGGTATCAAGCTCGCCAATGGCAAGCCAGCCAACCAGGTGACGCCGATGAGACCGGAACTCAAGAGACATGGTTGGTCACAAGAGAAGAACAAACCCACGAATATTATCAAGGTTGGAAAGGTGATGCTTTGGGACAAGGGTCTGGCTGTTTCACCAAGGGCGATTGTCAAGCGACCATCAACGAGAGATCTTCGTTCCCCTACGACATCATGGAGAAGAGTCTCTTGCATTCTCCAAGACAGCGGAGAGTTTAAACTCATGACAGAGAATGATGTTACTGTTCTGTCCATCATCGACCTCTCACAACTATCACGCAGTGCCGTTCAACAGCTGGACCGCACAGTACTCGACGAGGAATACTGCATTGCCATATTCCCAATCTACTCTTCGACATCTACTCACCTCTCCATTTTCCGACCTGTTTACTTAGCGCTCGACAGCAGAGTTCATTTCGAAGTTTGGCTGTGCCTTCTCCGAGCATTTGCGGTACCTGACATATACCGCCTCGACGACCCTAATACATCACAAATTTTGGAATTAGACGACATTGAATCAGAATATGAGGGCGAAGTTTTCCGGCTTGAAAAGACAATCAGTGTCAGAGTTACCGAAGCAAAGATTAAGGCCAGACCGAGCGGGCCTGGTGGAACTGAGCCGACTATTCCTGAAAAACCTGGACGAACAGAACCTGATCACTTGATTGGAAACTATCTTGCAGAAGTTATTTTAGATGGCGAGGTCCGGGCACGAACTACGACCAAGACCGCGACAAAGAACCCCTTTTGGAGAGAGGAGTGCGAGTTTACCGATCTACCGCCAACTACACCATTATTGTCCATTGTGTTAAAGAGGGTGGAAGGAAACCTGGACAGCTCGAGTAATCTGCTCCAGGCCTCCGTGGGATTGCCTCGAACACGAAATTTGCAGGAGTTTGTGGTTGGGGCTGTTGATATTTTCCTTGATCAGCTTGACCGTGGCAAGGATAGCGAGCAATGGCTTCAGATTTTCGATGAGAAGCACCAATCGGTTGGACAGATGCTGGTCAAAGTGAACCACGATGAGCACCTTGTGCTCTTGTCAAAAGAATATCAACCTCTAACGGACCTATTACACCGCTTCCCAGCTGGATTGACGAACCAGATATCAGCCGTTTTACCAGGGCAACTACGTCGATTGTCAGAGTTATTCCTCAATATCTTCCAGGTTTCAGGTTCCGCCAGCGAGTGGCTTATGGCTCTGGTTGAAGATGAGATTGATGGGATTGGTAACCAAACTTCCATGAAGAAGTATCGATTCAGCAGCCGTCTCAAGTCCAACGATTCTATCGATGCTGCAACAGATCGCGAACTAATTGTTCGAGACATGAGCAAGTCCCTTGCGGGAGAAGCCAATTTGCTCTTTCGTGGCAACTCACTGCTCACGCAGTCACTCGAGTTTCACATGCGCCGCTTAGGCAAGGAGTACCTGGAGGAGATCTTGCAGGAGAAGCTCTTTGAAATCAACGAGATTAACCCTGACTGTGAAGTCGACCCTAGCAAGATTCCACACGAATCTGATCTGGACCAACACTGGACTGTGCTCATCTACTACACCACTGAAGTATGGAAGTGCATCGCCAACTCAGCCAACCGACTGCCCCCGGAGCTACGACATATACTCAAGTATATCCGGGCGGTTGCTGAAGATCGATACGGAGACTTTTTGCGTACTGTCACATACACATCAGTATCTGGCTTCCTCTTCCTCCGTTTTATCTGCCCAGCCATTCTATCGCCGAAACTATTCAACCTCCTCCGCGACCACCCTCGACCCAATGCGCAACGAACATTCACGCTTATAGCGAAAGCACTACAGAAATTAGCGAACCTGTCCAACTTTGGAAAGCGAGAGGAGTGGATGGAGCCGATGAACCGCTTTCTCAATGTCCAGCGACAGTCAGTTCGCGATTATATCGACCAGGTGTGCGGCATTCCTGCGGATCGCAACGCCAACATGGTCCCTGCCGGTTACAGCACACCTGTCACTATTCTTGGTCGCCTGAGCCCAACTTCCAAGGAAGGTTTCCCTAGTCTCCCGTACCTTATTGACGATACGAGAAATCTGGCAAGCCTTGTCAAACTATGGGTGGACGCTCGGCCGGTCGACGACAAGAAAGAAGAGGTAGACCAAGAGCTTCTCGCCTTCAACGATGTCTGCTTCGCTCTCCAAGAACGCGCCGACGCCTGTCTCGCAAAGGTGGAAACTGAGCGCGCCAGCGAAACCGCCACATGTGCCACTATAGAAGACGTCTCTGAGTCCATGGAACAAGCATCCTTGATCGAATCCCTCTCCATCTCCTACGGCGGCTCCTCAGCGGCATGGAACGACGGCTATGAGCCTACACCAGGCAGCTCGGGCAGTGAAGTCAACGACGAGAACGCAATGCGCAGCCGACGACGCAGCAAGGAGCGCCGTCGTCACCATCACCACCACAGAGAAGGCTGGGAGCACCGCAAGCAGCGACACGCGAGCACGAGCGCAAGTGCAAGCGCGGCCAACACGATCAAGTCTAGGAACGGACGCGTGGGACGTACAATCCTCAGCGGCATCATGCGCATAGGAGGGCGCGGTGAAAGCCCCGAGGGCAAGGACAAGGATGCTACGAAACTTTTTAAGTGAAAGAAAAAGCCATTTATATCCATCTCTATACATACACACACATATATACCTTTTTGACGAATAGAAGGGAGAGCCAGTTCCTCAACGATTGAATGAACAATACAACTTCTTTTAAATACCACTCTCATCTCATCTGTATTTCTCTCGTTTCTTTTGTCATTACTAGCCCGGGTTCTGGAAATGGCGGGCCATTTCTTATACTCATGGCAGACTTGGAGTTTTTTTCCCTTTCAATTATATATATATATGTCTATGTTATACTGGCTGTGGGTACCTGTCCTTTGTTTCTTTGGTTGGATATATATTGATAAATATGGAAGAGATCTCAACTTGATTTGAACGTTCTCTTTATGCGAGGTAGATAAATAGACATGCATTACTTTCTAGCATAACAGACAGAACTATCTGTTGTTCACGGAGTTACCATTAGACAATTAGCCCCTGACTTTGTCGTGAATAGGTACGATAATTGGCAAACCAAGTTGACCACAAATGTCACAATCCATGGTAGCATCAGCGGTGTATCTGTATAGTATATTGCAATATTTGCAATTCGATGGTATCTCATTCAGCGCCGACTCCTAAGTAACCCGCTTTTCCGTCGTATGGGTTATGTTACAAAAAGATGGATCATATCCTCCGCCCTCATCCCAGATCAAACATGGCTTTAATTTTCAAATACAACTGGCGTTCTATCCCGCTCACGATGAGTAAATACGACGCTCTATATTTTCCGCAATGGTTCTATATGGACCAATTAAGCGAAGAACTTCTTATAGGCAGCCTTCTCCTTAGCGGCGCGAGCAGCAGCCTTGGTTCGGACGCTGTTAAGCTCCCGAGTGATGGCGCTATCGTTGGGCGCGAGGGTGTTAGCCTCAGTCAGGTCGCCCAGGGCAGCCTCCTCATCCTTGAGACGGATGTTGGCAAGGCCACGGCGGTAGAAGGCCTTTGCGCGGTCGGCATCCTTGACGCCTCGGACGTCAAGAGCAGCAGATGCAGAGCGGGCAGCCTCGTCCCAGGCCTCGAGCTTGATGTTGAGAAGGGCCGAGTTGTTGTTGAGAGAGAAGCGCAGGGCCTCCAGCTCGTCCTTGATGGACTGGGGCTGGTCCTCAAGCTCAGGCTCCTCATTGATGTAGCGCAGACCCTTCTGGTACTTGTCGAGACCGAGGGAGTAGTTGCCTGACTTAAAGGCAGTGTTACCGTAGTCCTTGCTGGCCTTTGCGATCTTGAGGACGGCGAGGGCGTCAAGAGTGTCGGTGCAGTCTTCGGGGAAGTCCTCGTAGGGGTCGCCAAGGGCGTCGGGCTGCTTGACGTCGGCAGCGAGGGCGGCGTCACCCTTGAGCTCGCCGCAGTCGGCAATGCGAGCCTCCTTAGCGGGACGGTCGCCAGACTGTGTGGTAAGGTTCTCGATCTGTCGAACGACGGACTTGCCGTTTAGAACCTCTCCGAAGACGACGTGCTTGCCATCGAGGTGAGGGGTAGGGACGGTGGTTATGAAGAATTGGGAGCCGTTGGTGTCTGGCGGGGTAATGCTTGTCAGCGTCATGACTTGGATTGAGGTGCATAACAAAACTTACTGGGACCAGCATTGGCCATAGACAGGAGGAATGGCTTCTCATGCTTCATGGGGAAAGCCTCGTCGTCAAACTTGTTGCCATAGATGGACTCTCCGCCGGTGCCATCGCCAGCAGTGAAGTCACCACCCTGGATCATGAACTGCTTGATGACGCGGTGGAAGATGGAACCCTTGTAGTGCAAAGGCTTTCCCGACTTGCCGACGCCCTTCTCACCAGTGCAGAGAGAACGGAAGTTCTCAGCCGTCTTGGGGACGAGGTCGGCGTAGAGCTCCATGGTGATACGGCCGACGGGCTTGCCGCCGAGCGAGATATCGAAGTAGACGCGGGGTCGCGCGGGGGAGTCGCCTTCAGCAGCCATTGTGAGGGATTGAATTGGTGAGGAATAGGAAAAGAAAAGGGAAAGGAAGAGAAATCAAGGCGCTGAAAGAGATGAGGTTTGGTGATGGTCAGATTGAGAGGATTAAAGAGTAAGAGCAGGTAGAATCACAGCGTGGGGGTTTATTTAGATGGAGGAGAAGCAAACAGAAGGTAACAGAAGAGGGGAGCTTCCCTGCCAATTGTGGAAAAGTCGCGATGCAAGTGAGCCCGAGGATGGATCGTGCCTTATAAGTGGGTAAGGGTTCGTATATGACAGGCTTTGACAGCTGAATGGTTTTACAGTAAGATACCTCCCTATCTATATACCTCTACATGTCAAAAGAGTTGCTGATATAATTTAATTAATAAAGCCAGATCATGAGTGTGAATCGTTCACAAACAAGGCATGTATTCCGAAAACTCTCGGGCTGAGCCAAGCATCCATACCTGAGCCATGTTATGAATAATTATCACAACAACCCATGCGGGGTGTCTGTCGTTTCTTTTTCCCCCACCGGTGATGAGCAAGAGACAAGACGGGAACTCATCAGCTGATGCAAGAAAAAAAGAACAAATATCATCAAGTGAAACGAAAGGGTTCAGTTGAACCAACGACTCTGAGATACGGAGTAGTGAGGCTCTAGTTCGCCCTGCAGCTAAAGTTTGATACTTGGCCTATCAATGCAGCAATTTGCAATTATGTTTCAATTAAAGAGGTTAGAATACGTACAAACTCTGTGTGACTATACCTGCCTAAATCTGACCAGATTATGTCTCATAGTCCAATCAGCAAAAAGTGACAAAAGAGAAAACTCTCAAGGTTGTCAACCAAACCCAAAACCTCATTAATATTAATCCATGAGAGACAGGGGTCAAGACGGCTGAAGCCTCCCTGTAATGGCACTTTTGAGGGCAGGGCAGTTATAATTCGAGTCAACAAGAGCAGAGATTACAAAAGGGAGTGATTGTTACACAATAATTACAACCACTTACAAGAATATTGGCTCACATCTCAATCTTACTCTCGACGGGTAACTAACGTTAGTAGGTATATCCCGCTCAATTATTGCCAACACATACCCACCCACCAGCCAACGCACAACATCCATACCTATCCGTACTGTAGCGGCTACTAGGCCGAGAGGTAGGTATATCCCGATGCAAGAAATCAACAACCAATCTAATCCCATCCCATTACCCGGACCAAACTTCCCCGTTCTATCCGTAGAGCGGGACGTCAACCGTCAACCGACAACCCTGGCAGGGTTTCGAGACAAGAGACATCGTCGCTTTGACCACCTCACCTTTGATGTGAATGAATGAAATTGCTTCTTTTTAAGTGATCCTCCAAACACAGAACTTCAGCCGTCGTCACACAAGTTGACACAACACATGATGCAGCCAATCCGCCAATTCATCCAATTAAATCTTTACATGCTATCCCATGGTTGTGTTGGTCATTGTTTGCTTCATGAAAATTACACTTTCGGATAGCAAACCTCGACAATGGACCCTATCAGGTGCTGTACTGTAACACAAATTCTAATTGTGCCAGACGAGCTGAAGTCTTCACAATCATATCATATTCGTTATAGACGCCAGGGCTGATTCCAAAACATGTCTCTATTACCGAGCCTATAGCAACTCTGTGAATCCAATCCTTTTGCTTCGCTTCGCTTCACCTTCTCTTTTGTCTAACGTTACCCGTCTATTTCTCAATAGGCTGTATCCCTATATCTCACATCTCTATAGCAGCACTCACTATCTCTATTCCGTCTTGACACCGTTCTTGAGTTCCAGGGTGACCTATGGCGATTGTCTCCGTTAGCACAGACCCCCAATGCAAAAAAGAAATCTTTCACTACTTACCGGCCCGTCGTTGACGAGAGCAACCTCCATCATGGCTTGGAACTGTCCATCCTTGACCCTCTCCTCCATATATCCTGCCTTGACCTTCTGCACAAAGTAGTGGTACAACCGACGTGCCTCCTCCGGGTTAGCAGCACCGTGAAAGTCAGGTTTGGCTCCCTTCTTTGTGCTGGCCAGCAGCGTAAACTGCGACACTGTATAGTCTCAGCCACTGCTCCTCTCGTGGCTGTGAGAAAAGAAGACAAGAGAAAACTCACCGCAGAGAACCTCGCCTCCAATATCGCTGACGCTATTCTTCCACTGTTGCGAAAGATCGACCTGTCAGATTTGAAACCATAAATCATCGTCCAGCCTCTCTCCCCTTACCTTGCCGCCCTCTTCGTCATCCCACAGCTTCATCCTCAGAACCTTGGCAGCCATCAGATCAGCCTCTTTTTCCGTGTCGCCAGGGGCCACGGCTGCAAAGGCCAGAACGCCCTTGCCGATGGACGAGATCATCTCCTTGTCGACGGTGACGGACGCCGACAGGACACGCTGCAGGATGACTATTTGAGTCGAGTTAGCAAACTCATGTTTCATTTGTTTAAGCCGCACTGCACGTACCCTTCATGTTTGTGATGTGTAAATTGTTTGTAATTGAAGATGCAGGTTGGATATCAGACTGACTTGAGTCAAGCTCTTTGTATGTAGATGTGACTCCGTAGTCGGATCGGCATTGGTCCCGACTTTACCGTGTATCAAGACAGTCAATAAATAATTTTGCTTTATTATACCATATGTGCGAGTGAATGAAGTTGAATTAAAGCTGAGTTATGGATATTTAATTTTCCACGCAAAGTATCTTCTTCCCATCATGACTTTCTGCGGAATGTATTTAAGTTTATAGCAATTAAAATATTTATAAGACCCTTTCTGAAGGCTTCTAATGGGGACTACTCCGTATTGTAACGCGTCATGTGAGAAGCGTCTAGGCTTTAGCGATCTAGATTCCCTCGCAGCCCAGCACTTTAGTTGCCAACAAGGTACTGGACGCTTAGCGAGAAACCACGTCATTGAGTGTATCCCGCAATACCAACGATTATGATCGTGCACCGCTATCCTGACTAGATACAGTTGAATATATTGCGCATAAATATCCTCTATATTGAAAATTGGCTAATCATCGACAACTATTTCAGCCTTTTTCGTCTCAGTCAACGCCCATTCAACCCCCAATTTCCACTGTAACATCTTTCAGTAGCTAACCGCGACTCGCCCCAGTGTGGCTCGCGGCCTGTCAGCCAATCACAAACCTTGCGGCTCTTTGGCCTCATTACCTTTGTGCTAACCTTAACCACCACACATGCTGGCCTGACCTACCTCTACCAACGCATTTCATCTACGACTCGCTCTCGGCATTGATCCCCAGGACGACCAAAACTGTATTATCACCATATTATATTTAACGACGACCATTCGATCGCTCTCGCGACGCGCTGTTATATCATAATAACCCCCTACTCTGTCACATCCTCCCCGTCGGTGCTGGCAGGACGCACAACCGCATCGACATCAGTAGTCGAACGAGACGAGCTATACGAAGCGACTAGACGCTGCGCCCGAGTGGCTGCCATTTCTTATTCATAATGGCGGCAAGGAAACTGGCCCAAGAGGTCGACAAGTGCTTTAAGAAGGTCGCTGAGGGGGTGACTGAATTCGAAGCAATCTACGAAAAGATTGAACAATCGAGTAATCCCGCTCAGAAGGACAAGCTAGAAGACAATCTCAAACGCGAGATAAAGAAGCTCCAGCGACTAAGGGATCAGATCAAAACATGGGCCGCTAGCAACGACATCAAGGACAAGGCTCCCTTGCTGGAGCATCGCAAGCTGATCGAGACGGTTGGTCCCCGCCACTGACAAACGGAATGTCATTCAGTGCAGTATTTTATTGACAGGTAATTTGGGTTTAGCAAATGGAAAAGTTCAAGGCTGTGGAAAAGGCCATGAAGACGAAAGCATACTCCAAGGAAGGTCTATCAGCCGCCGCCAAGCTCGATCCCAAAGAGCAGGCAAAGGTTGAGGCCAGCGAATTCTTAAGCGGTATGGTCGACGAGCTAGAACAGCAAATCGAGACACTCGAGGCAGAGGGCGAATCGATACAAGCGACCATGAAGAAGGGCAAGAACAACACCGCAAAGGCCGAGCGCATCGCCGAAGTCGAGCGGGTTATCGAACGACATAAGTGGCACCAGGGCAAGTTGGAACTTATCAGGAGATCCTTGGAGAACGGAGGTGTTGAGCCCGAGCAAGTAACCGAGCTGGAGGAGAGCATTCGATATTATGTGTCGGATGGCATGAACGAGGACTTTATGGAAGATGAGGAGATGTACGAGGAGCTAGATCTCGAGGACGAGGAAGGCACCTATGGCATGGGCGCTGAGAACGAGAAGGGATCTTCCCTGGATGCGCAATCTGTGCAGGATGATCTGACACCGGATACTGATTTGCCAAAGATATTGGCGAGGAAGGCGCCAAAGGAAGCTGACCCAGTACGGCGGACATCTTCGCAGACAAAGTCACCTTTACCTGCGCTCGCGACACTCCACGCTCCTTTATCGGCAATCAGCAATGGCAACTCTGGTATACCTGCTATGAAGCCCGCATCAGTACCGACAAGACCTGCCGGAGAAGGCCTCAAGTACGCATCAGCAGCCGCTGCCGCTGCCGCGAGCGATAAGAACAACGTGGGTATTGCCCCGTTACCTCCACCGCCCGGTGCCGCATCGTCAAGCATATCTCCAATGCCTCAAGCCCGAAGCAGCGCGACCAACTCTCCTGCGACATCCTCTGCCCAGCCCGCTTCTCAACAACCAGAGTCCAAGCAGCCCACGCCAGCTCCTGCTCCCGCCGAACCAGAACCTGTATCTGCGCCAGCCCCTGTGCCCGCCACAACGAAACAATCCAAGCGATCAAAGGCTGCTGGAAAGCAAGCCGTCGTCCCCGAGCCCGCAGTATCCTCAAAGCGTATGTGTGCAAGACAACCTCGTCTGATGTCGATGACTGACTCTGATACAGCCCCACGGACGAATGGCACATCCAACGGTGTCAAGCCTACCGAGGAAGAGGAAGAGTGCATCTACCACTTGCCATCATCGTTACAGGACCTTGTTAATACATATGAGACATCGAGAAAGCAACCATATGCTCCCTCTGGGCCATCAGCTCTGCGCATGATGACAGCAAGCCAGGCCAGCTGCCCCGATGTTGTGGATGCTGACGTTCCACGATCATACCGACCCGACCAGCCGGTACCCCCGTCAGTGTCAGGTTTCCCCCGCGAACCACTCGCCATCTTCGATAACCCGCAGTTGTACGGCCGTATCGATCCTGACACCTTGTTCTACGTATTCTACTACAAGCAAGGCACTCCCCAGCAATACATGGCAGCTAAGGCTCTCAAGGACCAGAGTTGGCGGTTCCATAAGCAGTACCAGACTTGGTTTCAAAGGCATGAGGAGCCTAAAAATATCACTGAAGACTTTGAGCAAGGCACATATCGCTTCTTTGACTATGAGAGCACCTGGTAAGTGGACCCACGGAGAGTTCAAGTGAGGCGTGCTGACATGAACATGCAGGATGAACCGGCGCAAGGCAGACTTCAAGTTTGCCTACAAGTTTCTTGAGGATGAGGTTTAGTTTTCGGAGCTCCTCGTGTTGACGGTCCCCTCTATTGGGCATGTATGAGAAATATAGGATGGAGCTATGAGTTTAGGCTGTCTGCATTTTGGTTTTTGTGAGCTCCTAGAGACAGTCATATCGAGAGCATGCAGAGACAAGAATGGCTTAAGCGGGCGGCCTGTTTTGTCTTCTCATTTCGCTCTTGACGTGCTTTCGGGAACAGCTAAATATGCAAAATGCTACATGGGATGTTATTGTCCTCATTGTTCGAGATATAAATACGAACCTTGCGAGTACCGGGTACTGTCGTCCCGGATGACAACTCTGTGGACATGTATGATCGAAGTGTGTGTGGCTCGCTTGCCTCATAAGTTCTTTGGTAAATATCCATCTGAAAGGGAGCTGCTTGCTTTGGAAAGTCTGGACCTTTCACAGCTCGACAGCCTCCTCTTCAGCGCAGCCTCGAATTTAGCTGGTTGTCAAGAAAGGGCTCGCTTGGTGGCGCACAACCATGTGAGGTGTTCCATTGCTCTATGACCGAATCCGAGATCCCGTAGTGTGTCTGCGTCAACGTGGCACGCCCTGGATCGTGGCCTGGGTGAAGCGCTCAAACTAATAGATTCTGATATGAAGAATCCGGTGACTGAGGGCTGCTGCATTGCTGCCCAAATACCGAGATAAACATTTAAGAACTTTGGGTTTCTCGAGTAATATAATTGTAGAGAAGGAGCAAGTTTTCATGAAGATAAGATGAGACCTTTTCGGGTTCAATCGACTTTCCTCTCCTTGTTGTTTTCACGACTTATACACAACCAGCGCGGGTTGGCCGTGTTACCATCTCCAAAGAGGCGAGGCGATGCTACACCTGTAGCAAATTTCAATCCATCGCAGACAACGTGGCTCTCGGAGATGGCAAAGTAGTCGAGTAAACGAAGCACGAGGATCCTTGTTGTCCCAACCCATACAGTTGCAGTTCCGTTTGTTCTCTTGACCCTTCCTTGGATTGTTGAACCCGAGTTGACATGTGTATGACTTGATTAATGATGGCATAACACCAAAGATGTCCATTGCACTTCATTTGTGACAAAGGTGGCCAAAAGTGTCATGTCGGTTGAATTCAAGGCTGGCGGAAGGGGGCCTTGATTGCCTCGTCGCCTCTGATGCGGTCGCCTTTTTCCGTGGCATCACCATTATGCCTATCAGATTCCGCTAAGGGTGGTTTTTCCAGCAGCGTCCGTCAGCCGGCGCTCGTGTCGGTGAGGACGACCCTTCTGCGAATGACAAGCTTGCGGCACAGCGCTGCGCTTGAATGCCATCCATCACCAAACCCGAGGGCGACGTTTGGGTGAGAAGATCGTCGCCCCCAACTGCGTCGGCGTTCGCCGTAAGTCGACTGGGATGTGAAACGAAACCAATGCATGATTACAACAGGAAGGTTTCTGGAATGCTTCTATGCTTGTCAACTTCTCTTGGAGCTTTGGGAATACGAGAACCCTTGCAAGTGAGCGTTAATTCCGAGGCCCAGGTGGCATGGATTGGCTTCCCTACGAGATTGTCCCGCTTGGGGGAAGGGTCCTGAGGGTGTGTGCTGGGTCCGATGACCTTGTCGGAAACGATCATGACTTCATGGCGGGCGAACCATTTTCAACTGCCTCCGTTGCGCTTGACACTCGCTATTCCAGTCAGCCTCACCAATACACCTCACCTCAAGCTTCTCTCCAGAGATTCTAGTAGCTTAGCTACACTATTCAGTGTGTTGACATACCAGGCACAACACATTAGCAATGGCTTCTCGGAAATTTCCCCAGGGTTGTCTTGCAGATGCATATGCCGGATAAGAATCCGGTAGGACTACAGACGAGACAAGGCGTCTGGGGGCGTCCAGGGTGGTCCTTCTTTGCTGTTTCTGCCGATCACTTTTGGGGGTTCTAAAGGAGTGCCTCGCAGGCCTCGTCAAACATTAAGGCATGTCAGATTGACCGATGCACCAGACTCTGATAGACACAGCGAGTTACACAACTAGACAACCTTGAAGGCCAAACAGACGAGTGAACGAATTGTGGGGAGCCAGGAAGGTGTGGGAGATGGCAGAATGACGATACCGGGTTGATTTTTGTCTGTGCTTTGGTTCTGCTGGAGAATTTGGGGCTATTTGTTCCCATGTTGCCAATTGAGCTACGGGACTGGTCGACAAAGGTCATGATGGCCAAGATCAGATCAGATTCCTTTCGTCCAAGGCCGGCAGCAGGCAGCAAAATACCGTTGTTGATTGACTTGATTGATCGACATCATACTCCGTAGCGTTGAGGCTCGTGCTTGTGCTCGTGCTTGTGTTTGTGCTCGTGAACATTGACAGGTTGTTTGATACTCTGCACCGCCGAGATCGACAAGCTGGCACTGCTTGTGGTATGTAGCCTTGGTGCTAATGCGAAGCATCAGAATTAGGCCGCCGCATAAAAGTGCAGTTTGATGATGTGATGAAAAGAATACTGTAAGGGACTTAGGCGTAGCGCTGTACTGTGCAGATGGCAGATGGCAGCCCAAGTAGACCAATGTGAAGGTTTGGAACCAAACAACCCTGGGCTCCCAGTAACTACCGTGCCCTCCTTCAGGCAGGGGCCAGCGAGCAGGAGGGGCAAGGAGTGCGAGCCCAGCCAGAGATGACAGACAGGCACCTGCTACCCTCCACTGGACTTCCAACCTTCAGGCTGGTAACTTAAGCTAAAGGCAAGGGAGTGAGAGGTACTGCACTGTACCTTCCTTTGTGTAAGGTACCTAAACTGCATTGCATATTGAATTCTGCCTCGTTATGCTGTCTTTGAGCCACAATCTTGATTTCTACAACCCTTCAATATCACTTTCAACCCAATACCGCTGACCGATAACGAATTCCAGGCCACGTCGATCGAATACCTCGTCAATCCAATCCTCCCGCTACCGAGAACCAAATCAGTCTCGCTTCCGCGGTTGTCGACCCTACCCTTCCTTTGAGTGAGCTTGAGCTTGGAGCGGCACATGCGCATTTGCGCGCATTGGCCAAACCAACTTTACCTTTGGTATTGACCGAAATCTGATGAGCTGGCCTCGCACAGCCCCTATCCTAGTCCAGCCTCCGTGCTATTTCTCGGTTATCTCTCATCATGGGCAACTCGTAGTTAGGGATGCGCAACATGTCATATCGTTCCCGCATCCACTGCAGCCAGCCCGTGCCAGAACCATTTGTTCATTGGCCTTCAGCCCCAGCGCATCGCCACGCCCATATCACTAAATTATTGACCTACGGATATAGCAGGTTTACCTATGAATTTCTAGGCGCAACGGCTTAGACTCATCTTTCTTTACCAAACCAGGCACTCGTCTATTTTTCCAGGTCCACACAAGCAGCCAAGACAGGTCTTCTGGTCAGGTTTCCAATCTTGAAGCTTGTCGTTGAAAGCTTTGTCCCACAGATTATGGACAGGTACACATTCTGTACTGACCAGCTGCATACATTACACACAGCCATTAGGTTTGTCCCGGAGTTGTACCTCCATTCTCAGATCCCGGTTGAGCCGGAGTTCTATAGGGCCAACAATTTGTCCTTGTCTTATGCAAGCCATTGTTGCTGCTATTTCCAGGGACCTCTAGCTGACCTCAGAGTGAGCTACCTTTGGAGCTACATTTACTACCGTTGCATCGCCATCTAGCTTCCCTTTCCCCCTTAGGACACCGGCCAGGAGTACACCATTCTTGATAGGGCGTCTCCAGCCTTGACTCGCTGCTCGCCTTCCATGCTTGTTCCTGTTGTTGTTGTCTCCATCCAGCTTGACTTTACCCTAGTCTCCCACCCAAGCGACAAGTGTCGATTCGCACATCACGAGCCAGCTTGCGCCAGATGCTGCTTCGCCTTAGACCCATGCCCGTCTTGTGTACTGCCCCCCTTGTCCATTTCCAGTCGTCGGTCCTAGAACTGGTTATCTCTTAGCCGTCTTCCATCTTGCTAGCTATGTTCTACCTTATCGAAGGTTGGTCCGGGTTGGATCCCCTGTGTTCCCCGACAGCTCCCCCGGGCCATGTCATTGACCCTGGGACATACTCAAGAGCTCTGACGATACCCGCTAGGACTCTGTCAAATTCGACCGCGGCTGTTTCCAGAAGTCGGCGTCTCTTACAGTTTCAAGTCCATGCTGCCCTTTACCCTTTGTGTATTACACAGATGACTCCTACCTTCGCCTCACTAAACAATGTGCGATTTGAGCCTCACCTTGGCCAATATCATCCTGGACACTAGTCGGCCACCCCCCTCTCCCTATAACTCTCCCAAGCATATAACCACGTCTCTGTTCCCTTTCATTGCTTCGATTGTTAAATCATTATCATCACATCAATTCTCATGCACCAAACTTCATCTCTTCCCTTCCAAGACCGCCATCAAGACATCACTTTGGTTGCGGCCTATACTTGCTCTCTCTTTACTTCAGTTACTTCCCTTCATAAAGTGGCTCATAAGTCTCGACTCGTCCTCTTGAGCACTCGTGCTTTCCATATCCTCGCTGATTGACTTATACAATAATCAGCTTCTTTGCTAGAGTTTCTTGTTCATCTACCAACAAGACAGCTTTCATCAAACACAATGGGATCCAATCAGTGGTACAACAACGGCGGCTGGTATGATACCTCGTCGCCCCAGGATCAGGCCTCGTCACCATTCGAGTACTCCTACGATTACTATCAGTCACAGCCTTTGGTCAGATATGGGAGTTCTGGGGGCAGCTCTCAGGCTTCCACTATCCCAGAGTCGCCAACCCAGAGTAGCTACTACACTTTACAGGGCTCACCGACGATGAGCCATTCCAGTTACCAGCAGCACTACACATCTGGCCAGGCAGAGACCGGAGAGTCCTCTGTCCCGCGAAGCGAATCGTAAGTCCTTCACTTTCTTGTTATGTGGGTATCAATTGCTAATTCTTTTGTTTCTCTAGTCGTAATGACTGGCCAGTGTCTTGCCTTCATCCTGGATGCACTGCTCGCCCGTTCAAACGTACTGCCGATCTTCTTCGTCACTACAAAAATACTCATGCTCCTGAATCGAGCAAGGATGTCTACCTATGCGACTATCCTCGATGCACTCGCTTCCGTGAGCCCTTCCACCGTCGCGACCACTTCCGAGACCATCTCCGCGAGTACCACCGCGAAGATATCCAGAAGCGCGGGGCCACTGTTAACGAGGAGTGGCTTGAGGGTCGCTACGCTCCTCCCACCTGGTGGCGCTGTCCTCGCTGCCTTGTTCGAGTCTACATCTCAAAGAATGGCTATGAATGCCCTGGATGTAAGACATCATGCGAGTCTAAGCGTAAAGAGAAGCGCCGCAGTCGATCTTGAGGTGTGTGAGCTGAGATATAACCTGGCTCAGTTAATCACCTAACCACAAGACATCATTAAGCCTCGCAGTATATGGCTTGTTGCCAGCAAGTTTGTCCAAACAAAATCATCAACAGAGGGTTGGTCGCCAGCTGGACACTGTTATTTTTGACAGCTCACCGACTCAACACCATGTCGTAGTCAGGCCAGCATGGCAGCTGCAGCTCTGGTATGCACATTGTTTTATCAAGGACAGCAAGACTACCCAAGGCATCTTTGCTCTTATGCATAGACACGCATCAAGGGACAACTTGCTGTGATTTCATCTTTGTGCCAGGCATTCTCAGCCTTGGCCTTTACCCCTTCATTCCTGCCATCCACACCCGTCCTCTCTGCGACGTCCTAGAGATCCTCAAAAACGCCCATGCGGTGCAGATCTTATCCCCACTGGGGGTTGCATCACGCTGAGGCTGACTTGAGAGAATTGTTCTAGAAGCGGGGCTGTTTGCAGGGATTATTTTACCGTCGCAGCGTGGCTGTGTGTGTGATGCACAATGCTTCTGGCATGCTTCCATTCCTTCTTTCGAGTTTCCTTTCCTGGCTAAGACGTCTGGGGTATGACTGGGGGGTACCTGAAGGCACCAAGATAAGACGTCTTGGTCATTGGCACGTCGATCACGCAGTGACGTTTATGATGAGATATGAGGTCAATACGTTTCTAGAGGATGGGATTATTACATAGACGGTGGGAGTTTTGTTCTTTCTAGATATGTACAGGTTTGGGTTTTCTGGCGCATTTAGAGGATTTCTATTCTATACACCCTTATTGTATACAACATGTACACTTGAACCCTTGATAGCTATAGTCTTACTTTGGAACGGCGGTGCGAATGATTAGACTCTTTGTTATCTCTTTACTCTTTACTAGTTAATGTGACACATACTGTGACTTTTCCCCTGGCTTGAGCATGTGTGACGAGGCAAGAGACAAGTGAGTTACAGTAGATCTGGTCTCCTTGCATGTTGTACCGTGTTCCCCGCCATACATGCAGTGCAACTTAATAGTGGATGGTTTACACGGCAGCCGGATGTCTTCCCCAGGTAACATTGCGCAAATGGCGCACTACATATCCAGCTCGTGACCATAACACGTAGTTTGCGGCTTTTCAAGCCCAAATATCCTCTGACTCACTTCTAGCGTGGCCCCGGAGAAGAGCAAATGGGAATCCTTCAGCCAAATTGCAAAGAATGCAATTGTTTCCCAATGATTTCAAGTCATTGTAAGAGGTGAAAGCAAGAGGCACTTAAAAAGGTTTCCCAAGACAAACATTGAGCCTCCTCGATTTTAGAATTGGGTTATATGAATCTCTTACAAATTTGAAGCTCTTCATAGAGAGCAGCTAGTTAGCTGATATGGGTGTCCCGGTTTCTTTTCCCTTATCTCCGAATCCCTAGTCCTCTTCAATTGGATCATCATCATAGTTTGGCATGGCGCGGAAATCAGGCCGTTGCTTATCCCTGCGTCTTCTAGATCGTTGCCGTCTTCCCTTCTTCGGTGGCGCGCTAAAGGAAATGGGCGAGTTGTTGGAGGGGACATCACCAGCCAATCTTCCAACAAATAGCTGCGGTTGATGGAACTTGAATTCGGCATTTAACGGCTGAGGTGAAGCCGGTTGAGCAATGATCGAGTCGGTCGCGTCTGCAATATCAGCACTTGCGGCGGCGTCCGATGATGGGACAATCAAGTCTGCGCCCGATGGATCTTCAGTTTGGTCATCTGCCACTTTAAAGTTCTGTTCTATAGGTGATGTCGATTTATCTCGAGATGCTGAAGGGGGTTCTGCGATATCGCTTGGCGGTGCTGTCGAACCAGAAGTTAAGGATGACTCCATGAACACACGCGGAACGCCTGGCGTCCTCAGGCCCAGGGCGCATTTCGTTTGCTCATGTGCCTCTTCTCGGGCTTTTCGATTGGTCTCGACACTATCCTTATCAAAAACGAATCTCTTCCAGATTTCATCTTCATCCTCAGAATCTGGTGTTGTATCCTGACGCGTTTGGGATTCAAGCGTTGCCTCCTGTTGCTCTTCGCTTGCAGTCAAAAGTTCCAGCAAATCTTGGACCTTGGGCGCCACGGGCAAGTGCTCGACCGCGGGAAGAACCAAGTCGCTTCCCGGCTTGATAGAAGACTCGGTTCTTTCATAACTGCAGCTTTTAGGTAAGGTGCAAGGACTTGTTTGTGTTGGGATGCTAGATAAGCGGGTTCTCTCTTGTAGCTCAGGCAACTCCGGTTCGGAGTCTAGGATCCCATGTTGGCGGTTGTCAGATGGAGGTATACTAGATGCGTATGTCCCGGGTGATCTCAATCGTGGCTCTCCATTCAAGCGCACTGGACTTTGTCTTTGAGTTTCGCGATGAGTTGGGCTCTGCGTATGCGATTTGTCTTCTGACATGTTCCAATAGTCGCTGATTCCAGGGCTTATCGATCTCGAAGGCTTCCTTCCCTGACTCGTTTGCGCGGGCTGCTGTTGTGTTGGTTTGGTATTCAAATTCAGCCACATGTTCCATCGAATATCTTCGGATGTGATTCGGTCAGAAGAGTGTTTTGAGGTGCCAAGGACAGCAACAGTGCTTGCATCTTCCTTCAAGTCAGGAGATCGAATGTTGAACATCTGGTGTCGTGTCTCTCGGGTTGGCTGCGGTTGATGGATTACAGGCATATGAGCCCGCGCAACATATCTCGGTTCATCGGGAGCTCTCAGTCTCCCTATCTCCTGTCCAGCATATTTTTCTGTAGGATGTGCGGTTCCTGAAAGGCTCAGGAACGGATCTCGTGGCTTGGTATGGTTCTGGGATCTTTCAGAGCCTTGAAATAGGGTTGAACTTCCCCGATGGCTGCGAACACTTGGATATTGTTGGTAAGGTGACATTGGAATTTCAGGGCGGGGGACAAGCTCTTGTCGCGTAGCAAAACTTCGCACTGAATTGCTGTCCCGACTCCAGCGAAGGTTCTGGCTTCCAATATTGATTTGCATCTCATGCTCGGAAAGGCGACCCAATGTCCTCCTGTGGTGGTAATCATTCTGACCATGTTCACGCGGTAGTCGATGGTCACTACGTGACGTTGATTTCGTGAGTGTTTTGGCAGGTCGATTTCTTTGCCAGGAGAAATCTACTAAAGCAGGCTTTTGAGTAGTGACGCCAGTCCAATCAGCTTTCTCCAGTAGCCTGCGTCTTTTCGCCGCGATGTCCAACTCTTGACTATCTTTGTCTGGGGATAATGTCGAAGAATGCTCAGGCTCGGCCCCATGCTTTCCGAGGCTTTGCCTACGTGGTTTGGTTGTGTCAGATTGTCTGTGGATAAGTTTTCCCCGTGGTGTTCTTTGTTTCCGTCCCGGGGTCGAGGAGGTTGAATGACGACCCTGAGATGGTGGAGGCTGTGGAATATAATCCGGTACGAATGATGTAACATCCAAGCCCTTGCTTGAAGCCGGAGCATGTTTTCGAGCCCTAGCCTTAGCAAAGTATTGCTTCTGCCGGGCAGCGTCTTTATCCCAGCCTTTCCGGCGAGAGTGGCGGGCGAGAGCGCCTTCAGTCCAGTTCATACTGGAAGTATAGAGTCGATCATTCGATGTAGGTACCTAGTAGTATTGAACTTGGTGATTATAGACTGGTATTTGTTTAGGTATGATGTTTTTTATGGCTGGTTCAGGTTGAAAGGAGCACAGGGGAAATCGATGTCATGACATGAGGCAGTTGCCATGAGTATCGCAACTGCCTGACAATTCTATCAACAAAGCACCTGCCTTACCTAAAGCGCTTCACCCAAGATGCAAAGACCAAATGGGAAAACTTCTTCCCTTGCTGAACTCTTACTTTAAGAAGCTTATCTTTTAGGGCGATCATATATATGGCTTGAGATAGGCGAGTGCAACATTGTTGGACTTTAACGCAAGACGAAGTGATCCTAACTTGGTGCAAGTTATTCTTAATCATTGCCTAAGTTAAAGACCTAATAAAATCAAATGTATCTATGCAGTTCTAGGAGTAAGTGCTTGCATTGAGTGATTTTATTTGGTATTTACCCATGATCTTAAGTATCTTTCAGATGTGATATGTTCACTTACATGCGGTTCTGCACAGTGCTAGTTTTAGTCGTGTAGATATATGCACGGTACGTGCACAGGCCAGCTCAGCTTCAACGTGATGACGGAGCTCCCTTTGGTCCCTGAACGTGGAGCTACATCTAGCATCGAACTTAGCGCCAAGACGACACATTTCACTAATAACGATAACAATTATCCCACACGAATTTGGGTCTTCATATATTTGCGTCAAATAAGTCATTATCGTCATCATGGCCGATGCAGAAGAGAAGGCCCGTAAGGAGAAGATTGCTGCGGCTAAGAAGCGTGTCCGTTTACCCCTCCCTCCCTTCTTATCGTGGCTGGTAGCTAACACATTGCGATTTTAGGTTGAGCAATTGAAGAAGAATAAGAACAAGAAGGCTACTCCAGCAAAGCAATCAAAGCCAGAGCCAACCGAAACCCCTGCGCCCGAACCAGCCGCCGAGAACGTCGAGGTCACCCCTGCAGGCGACGAGAAAGCCGTCGAAGAGCCCAAGAAGACTCAGGACAAGCCAGCGAAGCAACCTGCTAAAGAGGCTGAGAAGCCGCTCAAGGTGGAAACCCAGGATAGCAGCGACGAAGATGACGACGATAGCGATGAAGATAGCAGTAGTGATGAAGAAACCTCAGCTTCAGCTACCCCTTCCCTAGCTCAACAGTCGAAACTCAGATCTACATCATTCCGCGCCGGCTCTATTGCCTCAGGAGGTGCTGCACCTCCCAGTCCCTTTAGTCCCGATGGCGAAACTGCTCCAGATATCTACAGAAAGCACATGGCTCGAATCGAGGAGTTAGAGAAGGAGAACAAGCGCTTATCCAAGGAGGCCGCCGATTCAGAAAAGAGATGGCAGAAGGCTGAAAACGAATTGGCCGACATTCGTGAGGCCGATGGTGAGGAGACTGGAAAGGCAGGCGGACACGAAGAAGGCCTTTGGGATAGCTTGGTAAGTGATAAGGCATAAATCACAATCACGCTCTAACCCGTTATTTTTGCATAGAAGAGTCAAGTCGCCTCACTCCAACGTCAAAACACTCAGCTCCAACAACAGGTTTCGCGGGGGCCTGGTCATGGTCACCGTCCTTCTGTGTCTATGGCCACACCTCCAGCAGATCTCAAGGCTGAGCTAGAAGCTAAAACAGCAACCATTGAGTCTATGGAGATTGAAATTTCGAAACTCAGAGCACAAGCCGAGCGCCACGCCAGTGGGTCATCATCTGAGAAGGAACAGGTTACTGCTCTGGAGGACAAACTTGCCCGTGCTGAGGCTGCAGCGGGCAAGGCTCAGCGCGAGCTCCAAGACCTCAAGCGCAACCTCGAGAGGACATCAGAGAAGGCCGTCCGCGAAGGTAGCGAACGAACAAGTGCTGAGACCAAGGTCAAGACACTTGAGCATGAGCTTGAGGAGGTAAAGAGCGCCCGCGACGAGCTTGAGAAGAAGGTTGAAGCATTAGACAAGAAAGCGACGACCCTGACTACATTACACAAGGAGCAAGATTCTCGCTTACAGGCAATCAAGAAGGAGAAGGAGAAGGCAGAACACGACGTCACAGAATTGCGGGCAAAGCTCGAGAACCTCGAGAGCGAAAACACAAAACTCCGAAGCCGGAAGTCCATGGAGGGAGGTGGCGGGCTCGACGATGAAGGCGTCGATGAGCTTGAGGATGAGGAACGGCAAAAACTTGAGAGAAAAATCCGTGCTCTCGAAAGTGAAGTACATGAACTTCGAAGTGGAGCATGGATTGAGAAACGTCGTGAATTGGAGGCAACGAGCCCCGGTTTCCACGATGTCGACCTCTCTACCGGACATGCCATGTCTCCAACTCAACGAAGGAAGTCTGGGCCTGGAGGAATTGGCGATTTTTTCACGAGTGGTCTCAACGCCCTGGCTGGGGGCGGTGACGATGAGCTCCTTGAGGATGATGACATGGACTTTGACGAGGATGCATTCCGCAAGGCACAAGAGGAGGAATCAAAGAAACGAATCGAGCGAATTAAGGAGATCAAGCGATCACTTAAGCACTGGGAGGGATGGAGGTTGGATATTGTCGAGAACAGAAGGGGAGGAAACGAAGGCGTTGGTGAGATCTTTGACGTCTGAGCTGAGAGTCGATGTTTGCAATGTTGCTGGGTGAAACAAACCGAATGAGGAATGTATATTAGCATAGAAAGAAATTCTGGGACGGTATACGGATAGGACATTGATGATTGTTTTCAGCCTGTGTGGCATGATTTGCTCTGGTCCGGTTTTCCGAGGTTTCGGGGAATTTCCTGTTGATACTCTCCTACCCTGAGGCCGGGAGGCTCAGGATACCATTGAGATGAAGGACAAGCCAATCTTGCTACGATAGCCATTGCTTTTTAACGGGATGAGGTATTTAAACCCCGCATAGTCCCTGGCTATCGGAGAGTTTAGGCCTGCGATGTTTCCTACGGACCTCCATCACACATCACATCTATCATCTATTGTGCGCCATAGTGCAACTATGAAGCATCTTGGAAATATACTTACCCAGACTAAATACTCCGAACTAACGGAACTTGAAATCCAAGAGAAAGGAATCGCTAGGAAAGAGATTCCGACTATAAGATGCGGCATCGTGCGTCGGCATTTCATTCCCTCTGCTCGGGCATGAACCGAATATGCTCCCCCGATGACGGCGCGGAGAGTGGATACTCCGACCGGAGATCCGAGTCAGAGAACGGAGATGCGTTCCGCGCCGAGATGCAAGACTCCGGGAGATGCTATTCCCGGAGTTTGTCAAAAGGGTATATACTCCGTAAGTGATACTTACTACGTAGCTCAGGCTGTCACCACATGAGATCAATAGACTTTCAGGCTCATCTCTCGAAGTCGCTTACTTCCGGCTCTTGTCCACCACCTGTAACCGTATTACAATGCAGTGCGAGGCATATGGTGCTCGGGCATAGTAACACCGAGATGAGACAAAAAAACGAGAGCGGCTGTCATGCACGAGATACAGTGCCTAATTAAAGCTAAGCAGTCATGGCTTTCTGGCGGGAGTCGTCCTCCCCCACTGAGCGGGGGACCAAGTGCGGAACCCATCGACACTAGTGTTAACCGTCGAGGCTGGGACTGGCTAGACATTTTTTTTCGTTGCTTGCAGCTGTTGATGAGGTGCCCCAGCTCGGTCAGGTACCGAGCCTCATCCCCAAAAGAACCTGGCAAGAAGGGAATGGGAGTACTCGAGACACACCCTGAACGTTGGGGGGATGCAATGGATATTGCGAGGGGTCCAAATACTCTGAAAAAACATCGTGAGATGGTAAAATAGAGCTCATGTTGAGCTTCACGTTGGACGGGAACGTCATATATAGACACTTTAGATAGAGGGACTCGACCCCTGTCAGAGCGTAGCATGCGATTGTCTAAAAAGATCATGTCAGCCACTTTCGATATCATATCGCGCAGCATCCGTCATGTCATCCGTCTTCGGCGATTGACCCCAGAAGGCTAAAATATAAGAAAAAGACAGCGAGTCCGTTGTCGGCAGAATTGATTTGAATGTCTTGGGTCTTGTGTCCTTCCTATTTCTCTATCTCGGCTGAAATCCCATCTCTCCATCATCTCCATCATAATCGTTATCATTGTTTTTCACCAGCAATTTCAACTCCAAGAGAAGACGTCGAATCTTGTAAGTGCGATTTTTATATGTCATTTGCTAGCTTGGCTACTGTAGTTGTCAGTGGTCAGTGGTCAGCCACAATAGGTGTCATGATCATGATACAGTGTATCCGTATCGTCATTGACCAACGATTTCTCATGAGCTTTACATCCAGAATATCATAGGCTCGAGAATGCACCTTTAAGCTTTTTACAGCTAAATAACATAGATCTTGGCCTAAGATTGGATCATAGCTATTCTGGCTTCTTTCATCCCTCACTCCTCAGTCCTCACCCCCCTCATTGAGATGCAAAGAAAACACTCAAAACATGAATCGCCTCATAACCATTTCCCCTCTTCATATTATTGCTTACGCGCGCATCTGTAACTAACTTGACACCTGACGAATTCCCCAGCTTCCAATCCAATCCAATCGACTAGCGGCGCCTCTTGATCAAATTCACTCCGTTTCATTGGGGGGGGGAAACAGCGCATCCATCGCATTGCCTTACCCCATATTCTCCGTCTCCATCTCCCATCTCCGTCTCTTGCCCCGTCGCATCGTCGGTTTTCCTCTCGGTCGCCGCCACAGTAACCGGCTACTTCCTCGGTTGTCAAGTTTGAGGTGCAAAACACACCCAAACACACCCCAAGCACCTTCCTGAACCCGACCTCCGACCTCCACCTCCGACCCCAAACCAACCTACCTTATCCACAACCGCCCGTCCGTGTTACACCCCGCGTGTACTGTACAGACTACAGAGGAAGGAACGACCGACCTTCCTTGCCTTAGCCCAAGTCGAGTCAAGTCACAAACTCCCGGCGACGATTCCCGAGTCCGGTTCCCGTACTTGCCTTGCCTTACCCTTTTAATACTTCTTTTATAAACTCCCACCTTCTTCCTCCCTTTCTCTTTTCGCCCATCATGCCCGCCGCTGTCTTCGCCTCTTCCGTTCCGCGATCTCTTCTCTCGTCTTCGCTGCGCCGTGTCGCTATTACTTCATCCGCCGTTCGCCCTGTTCGCGCTTCCTTCGGTGCTATCCAAACCATCTCTCCCTTCGCCGTCCGCACAATGGCTTCCTCCGTCCAGAAGATCAAGGTCAAGAACCCCGTCGTCGAGCTCGACGGTGATGAGATGACCCGCATCATCTGGCAGGTCATCAAGGACAAGTTCATCCACCCTTACCTCGACATCGACCTGAAGTACTATGACCTTGGTCTTGAGTACCGTGACGAGACCAACGATCAGGTCACTATCGATGCCGCCGAGGCTATCAAGAAGTACTCGGTTGGCGTCAAGTGTGCCACCATCACCCCCGATGAGGCTCGTGTCGAGGAGTTCAAGCTGAAGCAGAGTAAGTTCATTCCCTTTCCGACCCTGTCTTAGTTCGCATTGCGTTGCGTTGCGTTGCTTTGCGCCGCGCCTTGATCTTCACCCCACAAATCGCAACCCCGCATACATGAGGCATGCAGGTGAAGCAACATGAGGGGAAACAAGCAGCAACATAGCGAATGAGACCTACAGTAAGCTTAACAAGATCGAATTGAGCTAACTTACATGTCCAGTGTGGCTTTCCCCCAACGGCACCATCCGAAATGCCCTTGGTGGTACCGTCTTCCGTGAGCCCATTGTCATCCCCCGCATTCCCCGTCTTGTTCCTGGCTGGAAGAAGCCCATCATCATTGGCCGTCACGCCTTTGGTGACCAGTACCGCGCCAAGGATGCTGTCCTGCCCGGCCCTGGTAAGCTCAGCATGGTCTACACCCCCGAGGGTGGCGAGCCTCAGGAGATTGAGGTCTACCAGTTCAAGGACGGCGGTGGTGTTGCCCAGACTCAGTACAACACCGACGAGTCCATCACTGGCTTCGCCCACGCTTCCTTCAAGCTTGCTCTTGACAAGGAGCTTCCTCTGTACATGAGCACCAAGAATACCATCCTCAAGAAGTACGATGGCCGTTTCAAGGATATCTTCCAGGAGATCTACGAGTCCACCTACAAGAAGGACTTTGATGCTAAGAAGATCTGGTACGAGCACCGTCTTATTGACGACATGGTCGCCCAGATGATCAAGAGCTCCGGTGGTTACATCATGGCCCTCAAGAGTGAGTTTCTCGATTTGTGAGCTGAACGCTTGTTCAGTGATCATCCCCGACGCTTGAAAATAAAGACAAACGCTAACATCTCTTCCAGACTACGACGGTGATGTCCAGTCCGACATTGTCGCCCAGGGCTTCGGCTCTCTCGGTCTCATGACCTCAGTCCTCATCACCCCTGATGGCAAGACCTTCGAGTCTGAGGCTGCCCACGGCACTGTCACTCGCCACTACCGTGAGCACCAGAAGGGCAACGAGACCTCCACCAACCCCATTGCCTCCATCTTCGCCTGGACCCGTGGTCTCGTCCAGCGTGGCAAGCTCGACAACACCCCCGAGGTTGTTGCCTTTGCTGAGAGCCTTGAGCAGGCTTGCATTGACACTGTCGACATCGACGGTATCATGACCAAAGATCTTGCCCTCGCCACTGGCAAGTCTGAGCGCAAGGACTATGCCACCACCAACGAGTACATGGATGCCGTTGAGCGCCGCCTCAAGAGGACCATCAAGGAGAAGCTGTAAACGTATCGACACCTGTCGTTTCTCTCAGCCTCCCCCATTTAGCCTCTACCTTCCGCTTCCACTCTCATGGCCTCTTGTGCATATGCAAAGAGTAGCCATTCTTTCATGAATTCTCCAAGAATTGGCGTCGAATATGTTGTCACCACCTGGATAGCATCTCAGTCTTGGGAACCGCAAGAGCGTCACCTCTTGTGATCTTTTGACTAACTCATCTCCTCAACAGAAAGGAAGTTGGCGTCGTCAAGAGCAATCGTGAACCGGAACCTGCTGCACGGACACATGCAGTAGGCTAACGAGTTATGAAGAGCATTACTCCATCGTCATTTGGTTGGATATGATGTTGGGTTTCTGAATATGTAAAAGCAAAGATGTCAAAGGAGACAGCTGTATCATGCTGCCGAGTACGGGAAAGCATATGACATGTAGACAAAGCTTGCTTGTTCTTAGCACATAGACAAGATGGGATACCCAGCCCTGCTTTATAGTTTTCTTCACCAAGCTCTCCCCTGGCCACCCAAGTTGTGACTCCATGTTCCCCATAGTGCATTTCTCCTAGTCCTCCTTAGTCGCGGATCAATGGGTGGAAGAGTCATCAGATGTTCTCAAAGTTGGCTTAAAGCAAATCTATTGGACCTTGAAACTTGTCCCTGCACTTAATCTCACATGTACGGTACATCAATGCACAGCTGCTCATCAAGATGCCGCTTCAGACGCCTCTTTTTCTCATACTGCTTGCTGTCAAACCTCGGTAGTTGTCCGTAGCTAGCGTAACCGACACCCAATCTCCAAAATAATTCCCTGTTTCAGAAAAGCAACAATAACAACAAACTCTCTTATTTCCCATTTCCCCCCTTCCAAAGAAACCCAGATGTCCCCCCTAGCTTCAGCCTTTTGCATGCAACCCCACGATGGGGAATGCCTCGGCTTAAGCCCGCACGTGTACATGAAAAAGAAAAGGATCGTACAAAAGGGCTGAAAAAAAGCAGAGGATAAACACACCCGGAGGTCCGGGTTGACCCGATCGAGATGGCCTCGGTTGGCCGGAAGGAAACCCGCGGTTGTGGAGGCATGCGACTGTGATGCCGGGAATGTTGCGTACATACGGACTCTGTCCGTGGTGCTTCGTTCTTGATTTCGATAGTAATACAATGTTGCGAGCTTTGGCCATACAGTTGAGCGGCTATTCTCACTCTAAGAGAAGCAGTTCTCATGAAAAGGACGCGGATCTGGTCAGAGTCGACCTTAGTTGAAACCTATGCCGAACCTACTCGATAGAGGCTGCAGGAGTCTCCTTGTCCTTCTTGGACTTGCGTGCACTGGGTGTCCCTTCTGCTGCTTCGCTCTTACGCTTCTTCTTTGTCGGTCTCGTTGATGAGCCGCGGGGCTTGTATCCCGTGTCGTCTTCAGCATTCCTCTTACGCTTGCCCCGACCGACAGGTGTCGAGGCGAATTCTTGGTCTTCATCCATGCTGGCGTCCACATCGCGGTCTGTAGCTGCCGCTGAGCGAGCGGCGGCACTGACACGTTTGCCTCTTGTGCTAGCCCTTCCGCCGCGCTCACCTCGTGTCCCGCGCGTCTTACGTCCACCGGTATGACCACCCTCAGCATCGTCTGCGTCTCCATGTGCTTCGCCGTCCTGGAGGAATATCTTGGGTGCGTGTTTCCGCAGCCAATTTGTCACACTAGTAGGGTTCTTAAGATGTGGGTGTGAAATTTGATGATTGCCAGGGTGAGCGCGAGGAGCGAGTGTGGGGAGAATGTTCTCGGGATCGAGTGCCAGATCGATTTCGTAGATGTAGTTGTCGATGTCATCGGCAGACAAGAAGTCAGCAGGGAACGTTTCGCCATCGGCGGCCTTCAGGTCGTTGACGATTTGTGGTAGTGTCTCCTTGGCGCTGCTGTATGATGAATGCGGTACGCTCTTGATGAGGTCCTCTAGCTTCTTCTTGGGGGTGTCTTTGTGTAGCTCATGTTCTTCATCCAGGGGATGGGCAATCGCATTAGGGTCTGATGGAGGCTCGAGGGATACGTCGATCTGCTTCTCGGGAGGGATTTGGGGAGAATTGTTGATTTCGAGTAGTAGATCCAATAAGCGGCTATTGGCTGCCTGTTAGTGATGTTCTTCGCTGGTGTGGAAAGTGATTTTGAGGATGGCGTACTCATTCTCTACGGCCAAGCGCTTGACCAGCGCAGCAGCCTTATCTTCTTGCTTATGTAGTTCCTCGCCGTCGTGCATCTTATGATCAAACTTGATGCGCATCTTCCTGTACTTCTTCTTCCATGATTTGTATCCGGCGCGGTGACGAATGGCGCCCTCGATTTTTACGGGGGAGTCGTCCATTGCGAGGGATGCTGCGATGGACGCGCGACCAGGCGAAAGTATCGTCAATGGACCGAACGCGCTGACTTGCGAATAGATTCGAGATATGAAATGATGAAGCGTGTGGTGCTGTTGATAAACTTGAGTTGGCGATGTTGGCAATGGAGGTTGAAAAGGAAACAATGGAGGAAATAGAAGATAACAGGGTTTGGTTTGCCAATAAGATTTGGTGTTTTGGGGGCCTTGCGCAAACCAAACCCAGCAAGTTCAGGCTGTGACGGTAGTGGACGGATACAGTGGTGTTGTTCTCAGACTAGATGGGTACGTACCTTACAGTAGCTCAGGCACGCTTGGTAGTTGGCAGTTGAGTGGCAGTTGCCCCAGATCAACTCATCACAGACCCGGTTCAAAAATCTTCCGGGCGCCGATGTTAAAGGCCAGCTTAGGGTAGCACGCGACTAAATACAGCAACTTAGAGGTATTGCTAAAGATATATATAATTGTATACCTAGTAGTCATTATGGACCTTTTAAGATCAATAGAGTTATATGGCTTATCTCGTATGTACTTTGCAAGTCAATGTTGGCTGGGCGAAGTAACTCCCGAGCACGCAAGTTTGATTCACCCAGAACGAGTGACAGGGATCACCACCGTGAATATATGCCAGACCCCAAGGTTCTCTGTGCTTTTATAGCCCGCAAATCTCATTATCTATTCTTCAATGTGGAAATGCATCACGATGCCACCTCCTTTCCTAGTGTGTCTAGTTCCTCCTTGATGAATTCTGCAGCATTGACCATCTCAGTGCTGCCATATACAACCCTCTTCTTAACCCTGTCTCCTGCAGCTCGGCCCACCCACTCTTGTAGGTTTCCATATTCATCCATGCTGCCGCCACCAACTGTGAATACAACTGCTTCACTGAACCCTTGCCGTCTTTGACCAAAGCTAGCAGTTTGTCCAGGTACTTGGGTGCCAGGCAGGCCGCCGGGTGTATTGGCTCCAGCGCCAGATCGCATAGCACTAGGGGGAGGCATGGTACCTCGAGCATTGGCAGATCGAGGGTCGTAGTAGAGGTAGTGCTCTGTCTTCGCGATAGCAGAAGATGAGGCTGAAGAGGGGTCCATGATGGATTCGACGATCTTGGTAACTGTAAAATCACGGTCCGCAGGGAGGAAGTTCTTCACGCCACTGATGAGACTCTCAAAGTTTGATGATAGACCAGTGGGAACTCCAGATTCTTTGAGGCGGTCAGTGAAACGCGATGAATATGAAGAGAATCGCCCGAAGATATCTGAAGACTGGGCAGGTTGAGCCGTGTTGTTGTTGATGGTTGTGAGTTGTGTCATCTTGGTAGTAGCGCGAACCCTATAGCAGTTAGCAAATGCATGTCAAGGTATCGAGTTGGAGTCTTACTGTCGAACATAGGGCAGACATGAGACATCTGCGCCTGCTTCCGAGAGAGCCTTCTCAAATCCTTCAAATTCTTGTCGGCTGACCTCTTGTTCGGTACTCAAGAACCAGATAATGAACAATCGCAGCTTGTCAACAGGATCAGTGCCCTTGTTGTCGTCTGTGACGATTTCCATAATCTGGGCCTTGGTCTGCTTCACAACATTCTCCTCGAGTTGAAAGTAGTTGTCAAGTTGACGATCTTTGATACCTGTTAACAGGGCCGCCAAGATGTTCATATGCATGTCGAGAATGCCTTTGCGCTCTCTCATTTCAGGAAGCAATGTTATCGCCGCCTTGAGATGCTGAGCACTCGCGCTGGTATCGGCCTGCAAATCCTCGAGATCTGTGACACCAGTCTTTTTGGTAATTGCAGCCGTGTCCTCCTTGTATTTGGTCAGTTCAGCATCGATATCCTCCGCCACTTGAGGAAAAGGACTGCTAGCGTTCTTGGCCCAGAAGAAGTCGTTTGTAGTCAAATCATATCCCTTCTTTGATGGCCCCTTTGCAGGGTTTCCTTCTTCCGCAGGAGTTTCAATAGTAATGCGATTAAGCTTCATGTTGAGAACATCGTGGACCAGACTCTGATATGTCCAAGAATGAGACAGCATGGGTACTAAATCAATGTTTCGATCAAGAAGGATGAGAACGGGTCGGGAGGAATGTGTGCCGGATGCTGCGTTTGGTCGAGGTCCTGAGAAGAGGTTGTCCTTGGAGTTGAGGATATGATCTCGGAGCTTGCGGTCGAGTCGCGCAGCGACCATCTCTGCTGCAGCGCCCTTGGGACATCGGATAATGGGGATGACTCCTGAAAAGCGTATCAGCATTTTAACACCAAAAATCGAATGTCGGCATACCCATAGTAGCAATCACACTGAAGAGACCGCCCACGATCTTGTCCACTACACGATCAAGCTCCTCATCGCTGGTGGCTGCACTGTTCAACGCCCAATACGTATGCTCCTTTTGCATTCCCAAGCTAAACAGATCTGGCTCGGCAACAATGAAATTTAAGTATTGGTCAAACAACTGGGCAATATGTTCGGAGGTGTTGGCAGTTGCTGTTTGTGTGGCGAAATCCTCGAGAAGGACACGAGGTAAGGAGGAGAGAAAGTTGATGTAAGCGGGAGTGTAAAGACCCTTCTGCAAGTCGGCAGTAATGGCCTGGAGGTTTTGCGCATTCGGTTCGAGGAGGTAGATAACGGGAACATCGGGGATAGGGTGTCTTGCGCCACCAATGTGCCTGCGCAGTTGATGTTAACATTGAATATCTTTCGTGGGGCTTGCCGACTTACATGTGCATGGTTACGCCCATTGACCGCAAGTCGCTCACGCGCATCACACTGCTGATGACATCTCGGCCAAGGTCGTCGAAGACCAGTACTTTCCAGATGGGGTTGCCATCGGCATCGAGAATGGGCGCAACAGGGGCAAGTAGACCGTTCGTATGGGCTTCGTCGGACTCGGACGACTCGACAGTCTCGTTCAGGTTAAGGATTTTCTGAAGCGAGGCTGATAACGGTATTAGTCAAAGGATGAGCAGCGAAAATAGATGTCGAATATCACAAACCTATTTGGCGATCGCGCAGAGAGTTCCCCTTTGTCGCCATATTGGCAAATGACGTCGAGGTGTTGAAAGCTCAAGATGATGATAGTGGGATGCCAGTCAGGAGTCGAGTGCACAGGGCGCTTGTTAACAGCAGATTCGATTTTAAGAGGAAAAGGCAAGTCAAAGGAAGAAAAATGAACCTGTTCAAATAACCTCAGGTACAAATTCTTCAGCCAATCCTCAACTTGAGAAATGTATCGATTGATGCCAGCTTGAGGCCACGATCCAATACTACGGTCGATGGAAAGCTCCCCGACAGCGCGCGCAAGCTGGAAGCACGGACCGATACAAGCGCCGACACGATTGGACATGGAAAATGCCACGGTGCTGGGGCCCGCCCGGGCTGGTTCCAAGGGGCATTTGCCAGTGGAGTTGATGAGGTGTGAGGTGAGGGTCCGTCATGACTGTGTTTGTGTGCCTGAAATATGGGGCCAGAGGCAAACACGTCCAGCTCCGTTCTCAGTTGCGAAACTGCCAGGGACTTCTCTTCGTTCTCTTCGATCCGACGACACTTCATCAACGCCCATCACCCATCGCGACTTTATTCTACATTACGCTGGCAGGCGTTCAGCTGGTCAAGCGCATTTACGTATAAGCCGCGAGCGCTTGACATTTCATTTCCCATCTTTTCGTGTTCATCCTCCGATCTGCGCCTACGTCGACGCCTTTGTCCTGGCGAACTGACGGGTCGCCCTTGTGCTTCTGTCTTTGCCTCCCCCAACAGGTCACACTCACACCTCGATCCGATAATGTTGTAAACACCACGAGACTCGCGAAATATACAGATGGGATAGAGTTTCTCTGCAACTTTTGGTAGGAAGACAAGACGGACAGAGTTACCGTATCGAAGGAACCTTATCTGAATCAAAGCAAAGGGTATGCCCAAACTTGACCCCATTCCCTTTCCCGCTACACCAATCAACCCTTTTTACCACTGTCGCGTCATTCTGCATGGCTCGGTCATACCGCCATCATGAATCAAATCAGCAGCATTGTATCTGTGATTTCTCTATAACTATGGGCCAACCACTTGGACTCTCTGCAGCATTTAAATTGCGAGATGAAGAGAAGAGATGGTGGCCGTCGTGGAGATAAAGCTCCTTAGCATTTGTCTTCTAGGAGCAGAGAGCTGCGGTGGCTGGGTAACCCAGAGAGAGGCCCAGGTGACGAAATCCAGGTATCTACAATCTGACCAGCCTGCATGCGAACGCGCACCTAAAAAGCTGCGACGCGAGCATTTGATGATAAAAAGAGCATTCATTCATTCATTCATTCAGTTCAGACAGAGTCAGTCAAAAATGGGCGTCCTGGCTGTTGATCATCCATCCATCGTCTTGCGACATTGCAGGCGTTCATCAGGCGCTTGCTTGGTACAGGGGCTGGGAATAACGCGCTGCCTTCAGCTCCAGCTCCTGCTCACAGCACCCCAAGACAGCGACCTCACACACTAAAATGCGGGTGCACACGCATCTCAAGCAGTGGCTCCACCACCCACCAGAACCAGGAATCTTTACAGAATGCCACAACAAGCAAAGCAAGGCAATGAAATTGCCTCAGAGATCAAGTCGTTGAGACAACGCCAGTTTTCTAATTCTGGCTTCTGAGTTTATCGATTTTGATTTTCTCAGGTTTCTTTGTGGCACGACTCCCGCGCTCTCGAGTCTTTGTCCAACCTTTGATCAAAGCCTGTTGATGGAAGATGAATGGATGGATGGATGCTCTTTATCAACGCTCTCCTGGCCCATAATTGACGGGACTCATCTTCACCAATTCCTTTATATCTGCCTTTCGTTTTTCACCCTTGTCACTACCGTACCGATTTTCCATTTTCCCCGCAGACTTTGCTGATGGTTTTCCTGCTTGATCTAGAACTACAGATTCATTCGCCTTGTCCCTTTTCTCCAAGACCTGGACCCTTGCCAGTTTGTCCGTTTATCGACTAGCTTTATTTTTATGGTGGGCCGCCTGCAGCGTACGGTAGCCGAAAACCTTTCCTTAACAGCCAGCCGCCTGCATAAGGTTCCCTGCCAGCTAAACTCTGTATGTCAGTACCTTTTTTTCTTGCCCACCTGATATATAATTGGTACCTGCAATCAAGGCTACGTCAACACCTAGCCACAGCTTACCACACCCACCTCCCGTCTGTCTGCATTGTACCACGAGGCTCAACCACTTCCTCCTGCATTACATCTAATCCTTCGCGTTTACATATCCGCAACCCATCTAATGGTAGCGATGATTGCTAATACCACGCACTAGCTCTTAAAGCTGTTCAAGATAATTAATACTTGATCTTTGCTGTCGTATTGCTGCTGTGGCAGCTGCCTCTGTTAAGCACAGCATCAACCACAAGATGCAGTCTTGGTCAAACAATGGCCAAAACGGCGCCGATGAGACACAGCATCAATGGCACAATAACTATGCCTTTGCGGGACAAAATGGCCAATTTGACCCTCACCAGGCCTGGTCGCAGCCTGTGAATGATCAAGCCGCTTACTCGGATGCCTCTCCATCAAACTTTTTCGATTCCGACCAAGGCCATTCTTTCCTCTCAGGGGCTCTGCACGGTTCTCAACCGGACCAAGCAGCCTACCACCCAAGTCATGATTCGCTCTCTATGAACCAGCAATTTTCACAACAGTCGCAAGATGTAATGGAGACAGATTTTAGTGGAATTCACCCTGATATCTACAATCAACATTCCAAGATGAACTTGGATAATACCATGGCTGGTATTGGTCAACTCTCAAGCCATCCTCATTCTACCAACTTCCCATACTCTATGGCACCATCAAACGAACCATCCTTCGAATCTCCTATTCAGCAGTTTTCTCAGCCACATGTGATGCCACAAACAAGTAGGCAACAGAGCCATACACCAGTTCAGCAGTTCGAGGGTATCCCACCTGCGTTTGCCCAGGGCCACAATTTCAGTCGTCCACCACAGCAGTCTCCTGTTCAGAACCAGCAACAATACAATCAAGCTGCCTTTTCGCCTCCAGTTAATGGTCAAACAACTCAGCAACGGCCAAACGACCAACTGAACTTCCAACAACCCCATCAACAAGGGCGACAGCAACCTCCTCCCCAGCAGCAACAGCAGCAGCATCCGCCCCAACAACAGTCACAGCCTCAGTTCGCTCCAAAGCAACCTGTTGCCTACCCTCAAACTTCGCAGCCTCTGCCTGGTCATAACTTTCAACAGCCTATTCATCAACAACAGCAACCCCACTTCATTGGGAATGCAACGTCACCACCCGCTGCTAATGCACAATATCTCATGTCACAGCCCGTTACTGGCCAAGATACTGGGGTCTCCCAACCTGCCACAAGCGAGCCACCTGCTAAGAAGAGGAAACGAGCAATTAGGAGCGCCCCTGACACTTCCACTCCCACTCCCGAGCCTGCTGCAATTTATATCGACTCACCCGTTGGATCCCCTGCCGTGAAGAAGGTTGATGATACCGATGGCCTGCTAGCTCCGACTCCCTCGCCTGAAGAAGCCCAATTGATCGCTCAATTTAACAAGCGGACCAAGGCTGCCCAAGCCAAGTTTCCTACTATCAAGGGCCTTCCTCATTTGATCTACGAGGGGACAACGAAGCTTCCCGCTCCTAAGAGCTATGATAAACTTGCGCCTCTTGTGGCAATGCCAGCTCGTAGTGGTCGGCAGATGGTGCCTGAACTTGGCTACAGCCTTCCATGTGAGGTCCAGGGCCGTTTCACAAGTCAATATCGTCCCTCTCCCGACAAAGGAGGACTCGATGAAAGGCGAATTGAGGCTAAAGTCCTCTTGGATGACTTTGATCGTACCATGAAGGGCCTAGGCAAACGGCGCCCGAAGTACACAGAGTACCCACATGCCTTTAAAGAGCAACTTAAATCTGATGAAGCCTCCAAGAATAAAGCTGAGAAAAGGGCAAAAAAAGAGTTGGAGGAAGAGCGCGGTAAGCCAGTAAGTAATTTTCTCTACGCTGCCACGTAGCCATGTCACTGACCATGTTTAGATCCGCGATGCCACTCGCCCAACAGACCCCGCTGAAGCAGCTGCCTGGGATGCTATTGGGATGGTCCATGTCGAGCAATCTGTTGCCCGAACCAACGCCCTAATTGCCACTCGCGTTCAACAGGCTGGCGAGTATTTCATCAAACTTCGCAGCGACATGAACCGTGCCAAACAGGGACTTGACCAAGCGATCAAAGACAAGAAGCCCGAAACTGTGATTGCGAAAGAACGACAGGAATTTGAGCAAAAAAAGCAAATACTCTACCGAGCTTTGGATGCCACTCTCGAGCATGCAGATGACGCGGTTCTGGACAACCTGGGGGGCCACCAGAAGCTAGTTTTGAGTTTGGTGAATGCACTGATTATGTGTATCAAAGCGAGCGACTTTTCGGGAAAGCTCCCTAAAATCGTTCTCGAAATGTTCACCCATTTTCCTATGACGAAAAAGATCGCCGAGACAACCAATTTTGAGACAGTCAGAAAGCGATTTGCCGATAAGGGAGATGCTGATGTAAAAGAACTTGTATCAGAGATCACAGCCAAAGTCAAGAAGCTCAAGGGCAATGAACCCGAAACAAGTACAGGATACACGGGCACTTCCGCATCGAGTAGAGCAAAGGCCAAGCCAGGGATGGAGCCATCAGCCAAGCGGGGGCGGGACGAAGAGGCTGACACGCGGACGGTCAAGAAGATTGTGATAGAATCAAGCGGCAATGCTCTTAGCAGGAAACTTGCGCAGCCTAAGATTCAACTTCAATCGGCATCCAAGACCAGTGCTGCAAAGGCAGCAGCCTCCTCTATTCTGCCTGGGAAATCCAGACCAGTAGCCAAACCCGCCCTAAAGCCAGAAGCCAAGGCAGACGTTAAGGTCACGAGTGACGACAAGGCGAAAACAGATTCGAAGCCACCACGAACCGAGACGAAAACATCAGCACCTCGAAATGGCACAACTACAACTTCGACCTCCAGCACGGTCAGCTCCTTGTCTGGCATTGCTTCACTCCTGGACTCGATCAACGCTCCTCCAAAGGCCGAATCTCCTGTCGCATCAAAGGAGTCGAATGACCCTGAAACTTCGGAGACACCCGAAGAGAAGTCCAAGCGTCTCCGGAAGGAAGCCCGACGTAAACTTCGAGTTACTTGGAAGCCAGAAAGCGAGCTTGTTCAGGTCAAGATCTTCCAGAAGGAGGAAGCGGAGGACGAGGGCAGAGAGTCCAACATGACTCGAGATGCTGCCGACGACCGATCTGAAGGAATGGTCCTGAAGCAGCGTGCAAACGTGGAAGAGGAAGAGGACGATGACGACGTTCCTTATCAACCTTGGATGGGACCTGTTGAAATTGACCTTTCCAGACTACCAACTAACGTTCGAAACAAGAACTTTGTTACTCGTGGCGGCAATGTTACCTTCACGACAGATGAGCAGCAGCGAATTGCGGATAGGGAAAAACAAGAGCTTATGGCTATCTACACCAGCCCAGCCGATATCCCGACGTCGCCTAAGTCACCGCCGCCCGAAACTGCTGAGACCAGCCAAAAGAAGACCCAATATCTCTCAGATGACCCCAGGTTCCAAGAGGTCCAACTTCGATGGCGCGACGAGCAGCAAATGGGGACTGATCGAGCACTCTACTCGGCCCTACAGCGTATTGAAGCAAAGAACAACCCCGGAAACCGTCTCGACTCGATCTTGGGTAACCTACGAGGCGCACCAGTGCCACGCGCATCCCCTCAACATGCCCCCCATTCACACCATAACAATGGCCTCGCAAACGATACTCTACCCATTGTTGGTGGCCGTACCGTTTTAGATCAGGTCATCGCCTTGCTCAAATCCGATAAAGCTAAGAACTGGCGAGACCCTGGCCCGATCACGAACGACGTTTGGCGTGCTTTCCATTACTCTGATATACCTACTCGTCTTTGTGGAGGTTCCATTGAAGGTGTGGCCAAGTCTTTGTCAGGTCTTCCTTTTCCTGCCAATTCGCCTCCAGAATGGATTTTGCATGACCAAGAGAAGGTCCGCGAGTGGCAAATGGGCCACAATAAAGAACTGGCATCTCGACAAAAGAAGGCAGATGAAGAACGTGCTCGCGCGGAGGCTGAGGCTAATGCTCTGCAAGCAGCTGTCGTGGGTGCTTCTTCTGGTCAAGCTCCAACGAACCCCCAGGACTGGGCAGCCTACTATGCTCAGCAACAACAGGCGTATGCCCCTTACATGGCTCTCCTGCAACAAATGACGGGTGGACAGCAATCAGCTCAGCCCCAGGCGACCGCTGCACCTTCGCAGCAACAACCACAAATCCCCGACAACCAACTCCAGTCCATCTTGGCCGCTATCAACCAGCCACCACAGGCCTTAGGACAAGCTTCGACATCAACCTCGAATGCAGCTCCTTATCTTAACCCCAACGACCCATCATACCAGCAATACATGATGCTCAGCCAAATGGCACAGGGTCAGCAAGCCCCTCCTCCTCCTCCGCCCCCGCCACCCGCAGCGGAGCGAGAATGGGATCGAGATAGAACGTATAGCCGAGATAGGGACCAGGATAGAAGCTGGGACCGAGACCGCGATGATCATCACGGAGGCAGAAGCGACCGTGATGGCAAAGATGGACGAAGGAAGAAAGCTACCCTTCCACCACATAAGCCTGCCAACAAGGCCCTTATCGGCACTAAGCCTTGTACGTTCTGGCAGCAGGGCAAGTGTGCTAGAGGAGACAAGTGTACATTTCGGCATGACTAATGGCAAGCTCTACAACGGCTCGTCTACCGGTACTACATTGAACATTATTTGGAGTTTAGAAGTGGGAGAGATCATGGTGTATATTTACTGTTACCAAAAATCGCATCAGCCAACGTCAATCTGGAGATCAGACATTGACATTTCCTAAACTAGGGGTGCCTTCTGCGCCATTGCATGAACAATAAAAATACCTTATATTTCACATATCTTGTATCTCGTAATGAACCTATTGCGTGAACTTTACATATATGTATCCTTCACAGCAGCTTGTTTTTGACTACGAATCGAAACTCTCATTTTTTTAGATTCACGATATTCTACGTAGATAGCCGAATTACTCGGCAGCAGCCATCTCTGTGTCACCCTCGCCAGCCCTCTTGACCAACCCACGCAAGCTCAGGTCGTAGACAACGTCCTCAACCCTCTTGACGTCATACTTGACGGCATCAGCTCGTTTGCGGAGGATGTCGTTCTTGAGGTTGAGCAGCTGGAACCCGGCAAAGAGATCCTTGATGAACCCGCTGATAACGAGAGGAAGCTCAAAGTCGCCCAGAGTAACAGCGTTGGGAGCCAGACGGGCAAGCTCGTTGGTCAGGTCCGTCAGAGAGAGGAGATACTCCTCAATCGTGAAGTGGAAGGCGTCGCGGTCCTTGAGGTTTGTAGGGACTGCGAGGTGTTAGAGTTGGGGTTCGAAGATGGGTATGGAGGTAGAAAACGTACCCTGGAAGACCTCGCCGACTTGCTCGAGGGTGAGAAGGCGGCCGAGAGAAGCAGGTTGGGACTCGGAGCCTAGACCGCCGAGCCAGGCAGTGTACACAGCGGTGCCGATGGCATTTTGGACGGTTCTCGCCCACTTGCCGTTGTATCTATATCGCCAAGATCAGATTTTGACGCTTTGTTGCGTGGCTGCGAAAACGTACTTGTAGTATGGGTGCTGGCTAGCGACCTCGCTCAGCTCCTTCACAATAGTCACCTCTTCCTTGATAGCATTCTCAACCTGAGAAACCAGCGCAGGATCTACAAAAGTTAATCAGCCTTGCACATCACGGCCGGGGAGAAGAAGAAAAAACGGACAGCGGGCGCGGGGCGTAGAGTGGACGCGAGAAAGAAGTCCTTGAGCGGTGGCGACGGCGCGCTCGAGACGCTGAATTATCTGGGTGAGGTTGTCACGAACGCTGGTCTCTTCATCGAGCTTCTCTTGGAGGTGGGAGAAGATGGAGGGATCGAGGAGGGGTGTGTCGGAAGACATGATGGCGGTTGAAGATGATGGATAAATGAATGAGACTCTGCGGATGAGGCTCTGGAGAAGTTGGAGGTTGGAGTTACGCTAGGGTCGTTTGCTTGTTTAGATGATGGGAGATATTTGCCCAGCACGAGGTTGAGAGGTTCACAAGGAGAGCTACGGCGAGGAAATGGAGCTTGGCAGTATCATTATTTTTACTTAAGTATTCGCACTCCTTTGTACAGAATCACGCATCACACACATACATCTACAGTAATTACTACAAGATTTCAGGCAGTTCTTCCTCACTACCCAGGCAAGCCCGAGCAAGCAATGAAAAACAATGAACTCGAAAGTGTATTCGCGTCACCTGGAGGCAGTGTAATACCAGGGACACTGTGGGCGGAGTCATGTGCAAGCACAGCGGAAACCACCCTCTGACCAAAAATAGGAATAATCAAGATCGGTGTCCTTAGACACCTTTCAGAGATTAAACTGAAAAGAACAGATACTACACTTGATCTAAGCCAAAAGGCAAAGAGAGCTAAGGAGAAAGGGAAAAGGAAAAGCGAAGCTTGGAGGGGCAGGTCGAGATTATATAGAGGTTTCTGAAGGCGGTGAGAGGCGAGTGATTGTGAGAGCGGCAGAATTTGGGCCAATGAGAATTTGTGACTTGGAGAGGCTGAAAGTGCTGCCTGCTGTGGATCCACTGTGGGTAGGAGCAGTAGAGGCAGCGCTGAAGAGGCAGAGAACCTTAAGCTTCGCTTGATAGAGCCTGAGGCATGCTGTTACAAGATTGATGCCTCAGTTGCACGGCATCCTAGTGAGGGAGTGTTTTAATAACACAACGAGCCAAGCAACAAACTTGCTTCTGTCTTGAAGCTTGTCAACCTTGAGATCCGCTGAAAGATCCTTAGCCAGAGCTGGCTTCTGTTGGAATACGAAGTGTACGAATACCTACAGCCCAGATATCTGAAGCAAACAGCAGCTTCCGAAAATACAAACTTTTCACCAACGTGTTCTCCCAAATGTGACTACTCAAAATTCTCGACTCATTTATGAACCCAATATTCAGCCAAGACGAAGCTGGCTCCGTCCGTTTCAAGTTTGGTTCTGCTGAGACTCTGATGCAGCTTGCTCGCCCAAAGCTTAGAGCACCAAATATCTCCCAGGCCAACAGAAGTCACACACAGCTCAACCACTACGAACGAATTCCATATCCACGATCTGCAGTCAGCTTACATTGGAAAAAGGCCTGAATGTGCTCCGAGTTCCTATATTCGCCAAGCTTGAACATTAACTGTTGGTAACCCAGATGGAATGCCATCGACAGCTGGCATGCGTTGTGCCGTTTCAACAACTTACCACGAGAAAAACGGCCAGCCCGACCAATACATGCTTAGTTTGATCGATAGCGCCCGATTTTGCATCCTGTATTCGCATCTTCGATGCAGATTGCTAATTGGGCTAGAGAAACTTCCTGGTCTAAAACACTGTTGGTTCTAAACATGATCAACCACTGTACATTCCAATATTTGGACAACATCATCGGCATTCTCCCTCAGCTACTGGTTTGGCCTTGACGCAGGCATACATCCGGGACTGCAGGATATAGGCGAGCGACGCCCCGGCCCATTGCCAAGCAAATATTAGGCATCTAAGAACCAACACTCGAAACATTGGTCAGTTGGAGATCTTATGCATCTCCAAGAAACTAGTCAAGGCGAGCAGTGAGCTACATGTTAAGCATTACCAGCAATTCGACCACTCGCTTCACCATATCAACGCAAGGAGAAGCGCAAGACCTGATCAGCCAATACAATTTACTCCTGTGAGCACCTCATGCAAGGAATGGAAGACACTGGAGTCAAGGTTTGTTCACATATTTGCAGGACTGTAAATGCAGTCTAACAGTGCTCCGAAACTCAGCTTGTGATACGGAGTATTATGATGGAAGATGTTACCCCAATCTTTGTCCGACCTGCTTGCCCAGTCCCTGTCTCACGCAAATGTCGCGCGTGTGTTTGTCTAAACCACCAGCTTCTCCCGCTCTTCTAGAAAGCCTGGCTCACCAGTTTCATGGCTAGGGAAACTTCTGGTCAACGCCACAGGCTTCGTGCTTCCTGATCTGGCAAATGATGTTCGACATGAAGAAAGGGAGGAGCACAATCTAGGGGAATGAAGGGGCAGGTTGGGAAGGAGTGACAACAAGGGCCCGCTCTCTCGGGACGGTTGGAAGGATTGTGTGGGTGTTGGTTGGTGGTACCTGTCATGAACAATATGGAGTGGCTTGGTATTGTTCTTCAGCGCAGACCCAAATTAGGTCGAAGAAGAATAGCCAAAACACCAACACTAACATGCTCACCCTTGGAGCAGGGGTATCGGATTGATTGATATCTTCGTGTTTGATGTCATAAGAAGGTACCTACAATATCTGGGAATCTGATATAAAGGCAGTCAGTGCCCTTCGATATTTGAGCATATCAGCAACCTCTCTCAAGCTCAACTTGACCAGAAAGCCTGCAATCATCACATCGACATCTCTTTGACAACTCAATTTCTGTCGCCATGTTGGCGATCAATTCTTTCAAAATCTGGGCCTTGCTCATCAGCGCCACTTCTGTTCTGACTAGTCCAATTGTGTTGGAGTCACTGAACGAGACCCCCGAGGGCTGGGAGGAATCTGATTCACCAGACCCTGACAGGTCCATTGACTTCTCCATCGGCCTCGAACCTGAAGACAGGCAGTTACTTGGAAGTACTGTCTATGAAGTCTCGGATCCTGACCATGCCAATTATGGCAAGTATCTCTCACGAGAATCTGCCAAAGCCCTCCTGCAACCTTCTCTTGAGGCTACAGAATCTGCCAAGCGTTGGCTTTCTGATGCTGGAGTTCCCGATCATCATGTTCGATCTGAGGGCGAATGGCTTCATGTACGCACCACTGTAAGCAAGGCTGAAGGCATGTTGAGCACACGCTTCTCTGTCTTTGCTCGTGACAATGAGCGCATTGTGAGAACCAGAGAATATTCGGTTCCTCGCGAGATTGCCCATCACGTTGCGTCCATTCAGCCTACCACATTCTTTCCCAGTTTTGAGAAAGGTCGAGCTGCTGAAAAAACTCATTCCACGTTCATGAAGCGGGACAATAAGTATGGAAAGAAGGCGAACGCGCCAAAGGACGGCAACAATGGTGGTCCAGGGCCAATCAACCTAGAGAAGTGCAAGACAGAGCTGACGCCTGCTTGCATTCGCGAGATCTACAAGATGCCAAAGAACTACCCAAAGGCCGAGAAGGGTTCATTATTTGCGGTTGTCAGCTTCCTCAATGTAAGGCTACTCTTCTTACACACGAGAAGTCCTTGACTGACTGGCCTCAGATGACCGCTCAAAACGCACAACTACAAGAGTTTTTCCGACGCTTCGCCCCTGACCTCGTAGGGGTCACTTTCTCCAATGCATCTGCAGAAGGTGGAGAGAACCCACAAAGCCCCAGAATCCGAAGCAATGAAGGAAATCTGAACACACAGTATGCCATCTCTTTGGCTCATGGAGTTCCAGTACAGCACCTCACTGTTGGAGGCTTCAATTACGATTTCAATCCCGACCTTGAGTAAGCCTTCTCCATTCAAATTTTCGAGATGAAGCCATACTAATTGGATCTCGCAGCATGCTCAAGGTACCAGGAGATTTTACACGATCCGTTGAGAATTGGCTCGGCCTTGCGGAGTATCTCTTGAACGTACCTGACAAGAAGCTCCCCAAAGTCGTTTCCATATCATGGGGTAACTTTGAGCAGCATATTCCCAAGGCGTATGCCCGTCAGGTCTGCAACAAATTCGGGCAGATTGGCACGCGTGGCGTTTCAATCCTTGTTCCAGCCGGCAATTTCGGTACTGGTGTGTCATGTCAATCGAATGACGGGAAGAACACGACCAAATATGGTCCAATTTGGCCCAGCGTTTGCCCATACGTAACATCAGTTGGTGGCACAGACGGTAACAGCCCTGAGAGAGTTTGGTTTGATACTGAATACGATGGAGCGTCTGGTGGCGGCGGGTTCTCGGATGTTTTCCCACGTCCTGCGTACCAGGACAAAGTTGTGAAAGAGTACCTCAAGAAGAACGAGAAGAAATGGAAACCGTTCAAGAAGTATTTCGACCAGAATGGAAGAGCATATCCCGATGTCTCAGCTCTCGCGAATGGACACCAGGTCATGGTCAATGGGGAGCAACTCACTGGGGGTGGAACGAGGTAAGCAACATGAGTTTGGTGACATGATCAGGTACTGACATGACGGGTATAGTGCGGCAACCCCCACAGTTGGAGCCATCGTTGCTCTCCTCAATAATGAGAGATTCAAGAAGGGGAAGCCTGCGCTGGGATTCCTTAACCCGTGGCTCTACAAAACCGGTTATGCAGGATTCACCGAGTAAGTCTCTGAAGAGCCTATATTGTTTTCAACATCTTCTTACCTACATCTTTAGTATTGTGGATGGCAAGTCTGGGGGATGCGACGGCGAAAGTCTTGAGGGATTCCCATCGCCCAAAATCCCCAACGCTGGATGGGATGCTGTCAAGGGGTGGGATCCTGCTTCTGGCTTCGGAACACCGCGATACGACAAGTTGAAGAACCTAGCTACCTAGAGGGAGCTGGATCTCAAACAAGATGGCGGATCATTCAAGAAGGGATCCAAGGTGGGAAGTGATTGCAGCGATATGTTCTGAAGGAGAATAAGTGATGTCGATTAATCCTTCATACTAAAGATGGATGCTCTAGACAACTCGAACTTCGTTTCTTACTGTGGAAGTACCCGCGAATTCTTAGTTGAACCGTATCAATTGGAAGAGAAAGACTTGAGAGGGGATGGTAGCCATGGAAGGCAAAGCAAGTATACGACAGCAGGTGCACACCTGGCACGAGAGATCTCGCAACAAGGAATTAAGTCAATACAAACAATAAATAGTCGCATAATACATATATATCCCCCATCCGACTTCTCAAGCAATAGTAGCACGATCTTGTCATGACTTCTCAAGCCTTCGCCCTCTCAGGATCCAAAGACCTGGGACCAGTCCTGTTTCTTGAAGTACTCCTCCACAGTGGCCAGCTTAGGAGCAGCCTTAAGCTAAACTTGAGTCAGCAGTCGCTCGTAAAAGTAGATCGCTATGTACTTACATCGCGAGGGTGAACCACGGTAGGATCATCGCGACCCTCGTAACCGAACTCATTGAAGTAACAAAAACAGTCCACCATTTCGCCCACCATCTCATCCGGGAGACCAGGGGGAAGGGTACCGTCAGACTTGACAGCTTCGGAGGGGATACCAGTCGCCTTAGTGAAAGCGGCTGCGATCTCGTTGCAGGTGAGCCACTCTCTGTAGCCGATGAGGTTGTGCCCCGCGGGCTCTTGGGTAACCAGAGCTTTGACGATAGGACCGGAGTCTTCTTCTGGTGCGATGAAGGGGAACTTGGCATCAATGTCTAGAGGTGAGATAAACTGCGCAACACCCTCGGCGTTCTATATACCCATGTTAACTCGGCACATGTACTGTCAGGAGGAGTTGGACTCACCTTAACAGGCTGGTTCAAAGGCATGATAACAAAGTTACTCAAAAACAATCCAGCTTGGAAGACACTCGTCTTTGCCCAGAGATCAGGATGCGCCTCTTGAGCATACTCGGTCGCACGAGCCTTGCCATCGAAGTGGTAGACACGAGTGTATTTACCCTTAGACCACTTGGTCGAATTAGACAAAGACGAAATGACGAGGCGCCCGAGCGTTGGGACCTTGGAAGCAGTGTCGATGACATTCTTGAGTTGCTGCTCCTCATGATCAGCCGCCCATTCATTGAGGGCTTGGCCAGGCTTGGTCTTGGCCCGATTGGTCTGGTCGTACCAGAGGCCCCAGAAGTCGCTGACTGCGAAGATGGCATGGGCACCCTCAAAAGCCGCGGCGAGGGTAGAGGGATCATCGAGATCAGCTTGGACAACTTCGGCGCCTTTGGAGGATAAGGCTTGGGCTTTGGAGCTAGTGGTGTTGCGGGTGAGGGCGCGGACTTTCCAGCCTGGTTCGGAGAGGAAGACTTGGGCGACAGAACCGCCTTGGTTACCTGTTGCGCCGAGAATAACGATGAGTTTGGATGAAGACATGATGTAGTTTAGTTAAGTGTACTTGTATAATGGATGAGATAAGTGGCTTGAAGATGTTTCCTGATGTTGAGCAACGACCGCTTTATATACACAATCTCGCACGATAACGATATTAATGTCCATCCATTTGTGATGTTCAATTTGTAAGTGTCTGCTTTATCAGCATCAATAAAGTTCTCGTTTCTTGCCATTGACATGCCGTTATTGTAGATCTCGCGGGAGACGATGCCGCTCGATCCCCACAATTGTCCGCTCCTCCGCCCGATCGCTGATGGGAATAGGCCGGGGTACGGAAAGGTGGGTCCGGGGCCGGTGTAATATTCTTGTTCAATTATCGTATCTATTCTCGTTGTTGTAGGTCGGAGGGATCATGCTCCGACTCTTCCCAATTCTTTTTCGTGGTGTATCGGGCTCTAAGGAGTAGGCCGAGATGATTAACTAAGAGATGGCAAGCTGGAAGTTGACCCATTCACTGGGTGAATCCTATTCCTGATCACTGTCTCCGGGCGTTATGGGCTGGCAGCACGGTGACTTGGTAGTGAATAGAACACTGTACAATGGGCGATTCACAATACAATGGACTGGCCAGGAATGGATATGCACTACTAATAACGTACCTACTAACATGGCCTAGCACATACTGATAACCTAAAACACCAAACAGAAAGAAAACCCAACATCATGGCCGACAATTTTACAAGGACTTATGATTCTGAGCGAAGAGGTTACACCCACTACATTCCAGAAGATCTTATTAAAGATATTGAAGAATTAGACGGGGCTCTCATTGATATTTTTGGGGGATGGGATTGGATTTATAGTACGAAGGAGGAGAAGAAGAAGGAGGGAATGAAAACAATCGAAACAAACGCTAACAGGTCGATAGACTTGACGGCAGAGTTGCAGAAGAAGGGAGTCCTGAAGACCGAATATATCTATTTACAAAACTAGTGATATTCCGTTAATACAAAGTCACTTATTCAGATTGCATATACTAGACGGCCGTGGTGGTACGACGCTGGTAGGCCCAAGTCTAGGTATTAATTCTGGATCCAGGATCTCAACAAGTCACTAAACAACTGTAACGCATTTAATTCAAGCTCTAGAAGAAGAGCGACGAAGTTTCTGTTGTCCCACCAGTTCTATAGCTAGGAGCAGGCTCAACCCGCCTTTGTCCGCTCACCTCCGCTCGACAACCGCTCTCGTAAACTTAGACCAGAGATTTGGATCCTGTAAACGAAACTGCTATTATTGGAATACATTATGAGAGTTAAAGGCTGAATCCTGACGACGATCTTTCGAGACCCCCCTGGCCTGTTTGTCTAAGGCATCACACTCTTGATTCTCCAGTTGGTCAAAAGAAGTTGAATGGGATAGGCAAAACTAGACACTCATAGCTGACGTTGTTTCGGCATCAAGCGGCATGGATTGAGCCGGTAAAAACCACCCAGCTGCATGTATAACCTCACACACGTGGTGAACTTTGAATCATGATGTGCAAGCCCAAGTGCTGCTGTAATATATTGTTGAATATTCCCTAACCAAATCTCCAGGAAGTAAAAAGCTGGGAGAAAAAAAAAACATTGAACCCATGTGTAGAATTGTACAGTAGCGAAATCCAATTTGTCCTATTCCTTTATGCCGATACACCTTTACTCCATTCTATTAACCAACCTCATTACCACTTAACCTTTATTAAATTCGGGGCTCAAGAATATGTAAATGATTCGCACATAGTGTCGAAAAAGGAATGAACGTCTCGTTCTTAGAGTCTGTCAAGACACCACCGAGTTGATCCTCGGGTGACCCTGAGTCAGGGTATACTGCCTTGTAAACCCACTTGCGGCCGTCGATGAGCTTCTCCGTGATGGGTTGATTGGCCTTGGTAGCTTGGAAAGCGGCTTCGAGTAAGGGAATGGCGTAAGGATGGAACCAGTACTTCTTGAAGTCGGAGATGAGGTTTCGCTTGCTGCAGGTGGCGTGGTAGAAGCCGAAGATGCTGCGTGTTGCGACATTGGTATCGAGGTCGAGGCTGCCGACCCAGTCTCGGGCGGACATGGTGACTATCTCATTGGGAAGGGATTTGAAGACTCGAATGAGAGATTGATACACGTTGGTGGGCATCTGCAGAGGATAGGGCTTGAAGTGGGTGCCTTGGTCAAACAAATCCTTGGACATTGTCGCTGTGTTGTCCGAGTTGTTATAGTTGAGCTTTTGCATCCACTTGTGAGCGAAGCATCCGGTTTGCACGAAGTCCGACTCGTAATCAATGGCTACGTGGTACTCGGTAATATTCTTCGCTTCGGGAGCTGTGCCGTTAACCCCAAAGTTGCCAAAGGTCATAGCTTCGTCCTCGATCTGCGCAGCGCGAGAGAGCTCCTGGCGCGCATAAAGTCTCGCAAGATAGATCTGATCCGAAGTCTTGTATTTAAACGTGGCGTCGAAAGTCTCCTCCAAACTGGCGATACCAGCGTTAATGAAGTTGCGCAAATCGCTGACTGGTCCGATGACGCTTCCCGAGTTAAAGTACTTGGCGTCGCGATACGTGACATCACCACCTCCCGTCTTTGGCCCATAGACATTACGTGAGAGGTGCGATCCGGGGATCTTGGTGCATTGTGCCTCGCTGAGAGCAGGCCAACACATTTTATCGGCGCCCCAGAACAGAGTTTGCTTCAGCCCACGCTTGTGGGCTTCTTCAACGGTTATACCAAAACGGTCGGCCAAACGGCGGTCGGCGTCAGCAGCGACCTTGAAGTAACGCTCAACCACAACCTCAGCCGGAAGCTGGGCCATAACATCGTATCCATCGCCGAAGAAGACAAGGTCGTCATCGGCGCCGCCATGGGGAAGTTCGTCGAGGTATTTCTTAATCGAGTAAAGTTTGGCCGTGTGGGCAGCGGAAGCGTTGTATTTACCCTCGCCCTTCCAGCCAATCATATAAGGAGCGGGATATCGGTTGATTAGGGCAGAGGTGACGATAGCGCAGACCATATCATTCGGATCTGATGCGGGCAGCAAGAAGTGCAGCTGTGACGTCTTGATCACCTTCGGTTTGGGCTTCTTGGGCGCATGGGCCGGCGATGAAGCCCCGGTCGATTTCATTCCAGATGGTACCCCATGTGAAGGTGTCCACTGCGGCAAGGTCAGTTTTACGAGGCAGCAAATGAGGAAAGCTCGGAACCCACGGCATCTGTATAGAGATAGTACGTCTCGAATAAGATAAAAAATACAAGCACACACACAGCCGCCATAGCCGGTCGGCGGTACGAAAACGACTTATCCGACATGGCAGCGATGGCCATGTTGAGCTGAACTGAACAGAACTGAACCAAAAAAGATGCAAGAAACGAGCGACCAAATCAGGGAAGATTCTCAAACATTGTGCCAGGGAGACAGGGCCCTCGTCTGGTAAATATAATCGAGATAGGGGTTGCGTGTTAAACTTGTTTAAGGGTTAAGAATCAATAGTACTACGTAGTAAGGGGGATGGCGCACAAAACCCCACTCATCCAATTTCAGATCTTACTAAGATTCGTTGTCATCATTGCTAGCACGGCTGTTAGCACAGCCGTTGGCTTTTTGCTTTTTTAGCGCAGCCGTTCCAGGTACAGGGTCTTTGCCACGTGATGTTTGTCACTGGACCAAAGAGAAGATTGGAAGTGAGTAAAAAAGTGGAAGCATCTTGAGATTTGGATTGACTTGTAATTTCAGCCCTGTTTAGACGTCACAGTTACAGTTACACTTAGTTACAGTTACACTCTAATTTACAGCCTTGCCATCCCGCGCTATATGTCGATCGGTCCTGAAACGAGATTGTCTATTCCTTCAAGTTTCAGACTTTTCCTTGTCCTTGGTAAGGTATCCACCCTCCCGGCCGATTATGATGCTATCCGAACATGTATCCACAGCGGGGTATTCCGCTACCATGTGAAAATAGAAGATCGGAAACATGATAAATCTTCAATCGTCTTGATATATAGATTGCTCATTTAATCTTGTTTTCTTGTTGTAAGGAAAGTCCTCAAGTAGGGCGATACAGGAATCGTTGACCATTGCTGCCCGCTGGCCGAGATACCCTATATCCTTGCTGGGCTGGCCGTTGGAATTCCAGAACGAATGGCTTAGGGGACTGCCGATCGCAAGCTGGTCCTGAAGAATATGGGGGTGAGGGAATTGGATCATTGTGTGATGTTGTTTGTAATTGGTAAGAGTCTGCGCTCTTCTCGGGTGATGAGTAATATTGGTTTGGCGAGTTTGAAGACAAGAAGCTCTTGATCTGGTTCATGACAAGCGACATGGTTGCAAAGTAAGATCTTGGTGTAGGTTATTATGTGACTGTGAACAGCAATGACGGAGATTGAGAAGACGGTAGAGATAAAAGATGCAGTTCGATTGATTCGAGCATTTTTAGTCAAGAAACGCGAATCTTATATACTATCGAACTATTACTGCCCATTGTTGTTGCAAAGGATCGTCATAATCAGCCGCGTAGCTTGATGGTAATCGCCGTGGCTTAGCTCGCGCAATTTTCCGACTGCGGCTTACACCATTTGCCTGCTCGCCAATCGCGAGAGCCGAGTGAGGCTTATACCTGATCAGCGAATGAATTGGTGTGCTGCGGAATGCCGATGAGGTTGACAGCCTCTGCGTCTCATCCGAGAATAGTGACGTTTTTGCGAATGCGACGATTTCGCTGATCGCTTTGATATAGAGGCTGGGCCATGCGACTACGGATAATGGTATTTAGGAGTTTAATCTACGATAGGCTTGGGGATATCATTTAAGATAACAATTGAAATATTAGGGCAATCTCTAGGACAAGTGTAGAAAACTTTCTAGTAGGACCTTTATTCAGTTCGGTAATTCTATCAATACTTTGGATCGTCCTCCATACACTCATGAATAACCATGACTAGCCGCTGGTGCTTTTTCGCCCAACACAGACAAGATGCTTGGTCGACTGGAAGGGACGCCCATCGAATCTTGCCCATACCTCCCAACATATGACAGATGAGCGAAGATACTGCTTATCTTCCTCATGGCTTCGGCGTAATTATGTCTTGGACTCCCACCGGTGTCCCTACCTAGGGGCGTCAGGTCTGTGGCCGCGATCAGGCTGAGCAGGACATCCGGCATAGATGTGAGGACAAGGTCGAGGTGCTTTTCTTGTTTCTCCTTGCGGAGTTCGTACTGATCGTATAGTCTTTTTGTGCCTGTCCACTGTGACATGTATACTGCATTGGAGACATTTGAGTTCGCTAGAAACTTCCGACTTCTCTCGAAGACATTGGGATAGTCGTGCCTTTCCAGGCCGACAACTTGAAATGCGTACAATATCATTTTATCGTAAACTTCAGGGTGCTTGGTTCGCACATAGTACTTGCTTTTATGTGTCAAATTGGCTCAACCGCCTCGACTGTCTCTTTTGGATTGACCACGACCAAATCGGATCGTTGAGCTAGATTTACCAAGGTTTTTGGCATGGCGATCACTCTGTCTTCCAGTAAGGTTTCTGGTGTGGCGACCACATTGTCTTCCAGTGCCTGTGCCGATTCGCGGGTCCCAAGCGGATCTTGAGCGTGTGCTCCTGTCATCGTGGATTCTTGAAAGGTGGAAAGGCGGGAGTTGATTTGTGAGATGAAAAGATGAGTCTGATATGAACTTCTCTGTTATTGATATCGTATTGTGTTGTGAATGAAATCGATGACTTAATCAAATGATCAAGAGAAGAGTCTGTGAAGTGTGATATCTGGATCGAGTTGTCGTAGCTGCATAATAGATAGTAAGTACAGGCACAGCAGACCGAGTATTGAGGTGGTAGTCGCGCCCTTGCTGTGCGCAATCCTGTCTAGTAAGGAAAGCTCTACGGCCACAAAGCTTCCTTCCTCCAACTGCCCTGAGCCGAATCCCGAAGATAATTTAATCGCTGATGCAGACGGTCACTGGAAGCTTGCCAGAATTCCACTGTTTCAGGAGCCACTGCATAAACCATCCACCCCTCAGGACTCGGCTGGTATCCCTTAGTTTCCTGCCTTAGTATAGCTTCCTCCAGCGACGAATTAAGCTGGGAAGGGTCACGTAATGGCTGGCTTTGTTTCGAGACAGCCGCTGTAATCTTTGCCATAGATGAGCGCGCTGTAAAGTCATTCTCGCATTCGCTTTTTGGGAGAGCATTGGCTTTCCCTCGAAGACGAATCTGGCGACCGACTTTAGGCCAGTAGAAAGTAAGGGCGACATTACGGTTAGCCGAGATCTGTCGACCCTTTGGGCTTTCAGCCTTGATGGCAAAGTGCCATCCACGGTCATCAATATTCTTCAGTATAAGAACGCGAGCATCAGGTCGACCATCCTGATCAGTGGTTGAAAGTGTGAGGGCATGCGGCTCTGGGACCTCGGCCTCGATGGCTTCATCTAACCAAGCCTCAAACGCTTGTTCTGGGGTTTCGGGGAACGAGTCGAAATCAGTCTTCGGAAACGATGCCCCCCTCAGGACTGGAAGAGCTCGAAGTTTGGATTGGAGGGTGTTGGCCGCCATTGGATCAGATTCTAGGTCTTTTGACTGCCTGGGGAAGCTAAATGATGGTAATTTGCAGTAAAGATGGGATTAGAGGATGGGAGATTTGGGCTGGGAAGAAATATATCTCAATTAGCCAATTAGTCATATCATGAGCATACGCCAACCCGATATCGGACGAAAGTCAAGGCGAGTTTGTCAGTCTTTCGCACTAAGCGTGGGTATAAACAGGAGATTGATATATATTTAACGAGTCATATAAGAGCTACTTTTTGATCAAGATACACAAGTTCGATTGGAGTGCGAGTAAATATAAACCGAGGCTTATTGGAAGCCCAAGAAGAGTAAAGACAGCTTTGGTGTTCATAGGTATTCTAAATGATATCCCTAAGACAATCATGAATTCTTGAAATTTTCTTATTCCATAGAATAAGTAGTGCTTCGATTGGAGGATAGATCTGAGAACTCTGGTGGTTCTACTGCCCGGAGGCAACTCTCTTACCGAATTCAAATAGAGCCACTTGTTTATCACTTGGCTAAAGAAGCTTAGTGCTTATTCTATGCGTTGTTATGCTCCAATTGCGGAGACTGCATTGTATAAAGGAACTCAATGTCAGCTTACGATTGTTCCAAGTCCATAATCTGAACAACAAACAACAGCTTTCAAAATGGCCTCATCGCAGAGCAAAGATCTCCCCTTCTCCTCCTACTTCTCCGCCTTTGCGGCAAACTATCTTCAACAAACCGGAAAAAGCACTCATCATGTCTTTGAGTTGGCCTTTGATGAAATTCAGAAAATCAAGCCTCTCAACAAAGACTCCGTGGTTCATGACAATGCCGCCGGTCCAGGAATAGCAGCTTCAGTCATTGTTGATAAACTCTCGACTGACGAGTTGCCTAAGATCCTGGTGACGGATAATGTACCGCCTATGGTTCAAGGCGCCAACGACTCTTTCACCTCTTGGCCACAGATTGAGGCAAAGATTCTGGACTCGCTGAATTTGGAGGGGATTTCAGATGAATATTTCACGCACAGCATCCTCAACTTCAGCGTTTACACACTCGCTGAGCCCGTCAAGGGCGTGGAAGAGATTTATCGCACGCTCAAGCCCGGTGGTCTAGCCGTCATCTCATGTTGGAAGCGTTTTGGCGTTGGCGAACTTATCCACGCTGCTCAAGCTATTGTACGACCGGATCTTCCACCTCTGAAGATGCCTCACCCTGAGTTTTTCCAAGAAGGTGTTTTGGAGAAGACGACAGTTGAAGCTGGTTTCGACTCTTCCAAGTTCAAGCTTTTGGAGGATACCATCGTTGTCAGCGGTCCCGAGTTAGACGAGGGACTGAAGAAGTTCATGTTGGGAGATCTGATGTGTCCTGCTCGTGCTGGATATACGGAAGAGGAGGAGAAGAGATGGCCGGAAGCTGTTGATGAGGTTCTCAAGAAGGAGGTTGAAGCTAACGGGGGAATCAAGTTCGAGAGTTGGGTTCTCCTAGCTCAAAAGTAGCTGGGTCAGAGACAGTTGATTTTAGAACCACTTAAGCATGATATTATAACTATTGCACACTTCATAACATAACTGTTTACTAAATCCTCATAAAAGATCAATACGGAGCGTCAAACCTCGTCTTTGTAAATAACCCGATCATGAAGTACCATCATAGCCACTAATTCTCCATCGAGAATATTGAATGTCGACTGAGGATAGATCTTAACAATGCCCGAACGAATACCATTCTCCCATAGAGTTTTTGGCCGATATAGGTCATTCCGCTCACGTAGAATAGCGAGATGTGACTTGATGCCTTCGATGTCATCCTTCCTAACTATCCAGCCTATGGTTAAGGGAGATAAGACCTTCATATTCGGGGTACTTTGGAATGCTAATCTAGCATAAAAGAGATCGTCTTGGGAAGGAAGAAAAGTGAAGGATTTCTGATCCCAACTCTTCGATCCCGATGCCTCGATGATAGTCAGCGACATTGTTTCCAATGCACAGCCGAGAACGACGGTAGATGGCCGATGTCTCCCATATAGAGGTGAGTTGTGGCGGATCGTATGTTGAATGTAAATATGAGTCGGCTTTATCGCTAGTGTTCGAGTCGTTTCAACCTCACGCACCAACTGCCCATCCGTATCGATTCGAGCATATTGGCCCCATTCATCCAAACGCCCAAGTTTAATGCCATACCATATATCTTTTCGTGGATTCGAGTGATGGCTAACATCTAAGATGGCAAAGAACTCATCAGACGATTTCTCATTCCCGACCAAACGAACCTGCAGGTGCAGGCCTTTGTTCGTCATCTCATATGGCAAATCTACTTGCTTAGGTAGTAAGCCATGGCAAAAGTCGCTAGCGAAGTTTCGAGGTGATGGTGCGAGCAGGCCACTGAATGTTGGGGCTGGAGAGTTTGGTTCTGAGCGCCATGCGAAGAGTGTATGATCTGGTTGTTTCTTGATGATTTCTTCTTGCAGTCGTATAAAAGAATTCTTCCCTTCTCCGTACAAAAGTGGCATTTGAACATCGAAAATGCCCAGCAAGCAGTAAGCATTGTCTTCAGCTCGGGTCGTTTCACGCCATGCTGCCCATGACATTCTTGTAGCCGCTGAGAAGGAGCCCAGATCACCGATGTAGAAGACCTTGCTGGGTATTCCAGAGATTTGGGCAACTTGACTGGCAAGGCTCATCCGTTCTAGCTCTTGGGGATCCGCGTCTTCTTCTAGTGCCGTAGATCCACGAAAGAAGCCATTGACTTGATGTTCTCTGTAAAGGTTCTTGGAGATTTCTCCGATCTTTGTCCAATTAGCATCAAAGAATTGACGAACTCGAGGAGCCAATAGTTCCTGTAACGTCCATCCACGGGTAAACCAGCGCGCCTCCTTTAAGGACTCATTCATTAGACCTGTCTCTTCATCGTAGACCACGTCTTCGAGATATATGTAGCAGACAGTCGAGTTTCGATACCAAGAGAACATAGAGTTGATGGCCTCTGAAAGTTCTGCGCTGCTGGACTTATCGATGCAGCAGGTGTCTACCCAGCAATACTGGAGTCCATCTCTTTGAGCCTGGCTGGCACATAATTCGATCTTCTTGAAGCCTTTCTTGATTTTGGCATCGGATGAAGTGGTGAGCATTTCCTGGAATAGTACTTCATCGCTAGTACGACCCCACGTATGCGATAAGATTGCATATTCTGGGATATTGCTGTGGAACTCTTCGAGCTGTAATGTCGACACGTTGATGAGATACATGTTGATAATTTATTAGAAGTGTTATGTAGAACGAGAATAACGACGAGAGAGATGAGGGGTGTCAGCTTGAATGGTTGCATAAATAGCCGCAGGTTACTATTGGCTGAAGAATTGACAGACTCTCAACCAACTCTGCGATATCACATACATCACCAAAACTTGAGGGTAAAAATTACATAGGATTGAGTAAATGTATTCAACATGATATTGTTACAGAGAATTAACCGGAAAGTCGTTGTTCTGTCAAATAATGGGAAGCGAACTGGAGCCATCTGCAAGCATTCCTCTTAACTGGTTGGATAAAAATATGTTGAGGTGCAAAATGACATTTGAAACATATAATGAAGCACGAGTCTGCCTCGAACTTTGATCGCTTGCCGCCACTGTTATACAATGCGGATCAGCCACTTGTGAGCGATACTCCGCGATGCGCGAGGGTGACAAGACCAACAAACGATAAATCGCTGTTAGTATTACAATGAGTTTGGGAAGAAAAGGAATGAGTTTAAAAAGGAATCTGATTTAATACGCAAGTTTTTCCGAAAATACTTATTTATATGTAGCATCTATCTAAGACATTGAAGTCCTTTATGGACATGTTAACCCACACGATAAGAGCGATACTCCCCGACAGTGTGGGGATGACCTGATGGATCAGCGATACGCCCATATATCTTGGAACGGTGATCGAATCAGACTTGTTAGGCTAAAAGCACTGTACTACTAAGTTAATGATGCAAACCGGGCTTTACAGCTAAGCATGCGGGGTGAGTATGTGAGTATAAGTTCTAGTATCACCCAACACAAGTTGAATACTAAGAGCCACCCAGGGCTTTCACCACCAAAACAACGCTTAAGATGCCTATGGTCAACAACCCAATCTTGACTGGATTTAATCCAGATCCGTCAATCATCAGAGTTGGCACCGATTACTATATCGCCACGTCAACATTTGAATGGTTCCCAGGCGTGCAGATTCATCATTCAACAGACCTTGCAAACTGGAAGCTCATCACACGCCCCTTGGACCGCAAAAGCCTTCTTGATATGAGAGGAGATCCAGATAGTGGCGGCATCTGGGCTCCTTGTCTCTCACATGATGGAAAAAGGTTCTGGCTTGTGTATACCGATGTCAAAAGAAAAGACGGGACATTCTGGGACTTGAAGAACTATATCGCTTCTGCTGAGTCCATTTATGGTCCATGGACAGATCCCATCCATGTGAATTCCTCAGGCATCGATCCTTCATTGTTTCATGACGATGACGGGCGAAAATGGGTTGTCAATCAACGAAGAGATCATCGTTTCCCAAGTAAAGATCACTTTTGTGGCATTATGTTGCAAGAGTTTGATTCGGTAGCTGGCAAACTCATCGGCCTGCAGAAGAAGATCTTCGATGGTACTGAGATTGGCATCACAGAAGGGCCACACATCTACAAACGAAACGGCTGGTATTATCTTCTCACAGCTGAAGGCGGAACTTCATACAATCACTCCTGCACCCTTGCACGATCTCGAACTATCGGGGCCCTTACGAACTACACCCGGACAAGTACATCCTCTCTTCTCGAGAGTCTCCTTCAGCCGAACTTCAACGCGCAGGGCACGGCGATCTAGTCGAGACTCCTGACGGAAGAACGTATCTCGTTCATCTGTTAAGTCGGCCCATAACAGAGGATCGACGCAGCGTCCTCGGACGGGAGACAGCTATCCAAGAGGCGTTCTGGAAGGATGACGATTGGCTGTATGTCAAGAATAGCCCTATCCCTTCAACCTCGGTCGATGTGCCTGGTACACGAAATGAAGAGGATGACTGGCGAGAGATTCGATACTCCTTCGAGAATGGCTTGCCTATCGACTTTCAGTGGCTTCGCACACCGGAACCTGATCGCATCTTCTCAACAAATGGTAAACTGGTTCTCCATGGGCGTGATGCAATCGGGTCCTGGTTCGAACAAGCTCTCGTAGCTCGTCGACAAGCTCACTTCTCATATGACGCCGAAACAGTCATCGACTTCAAGCCCGATAATGAACGTGAATTTGCAGGTCTCACTGCTTACTATAACCGTTTTAACTTTTTCTACCTACACATCACCGCTGGAGAAGACGGCGAAAAGCTCTTGTCTATCATGAGCTCAGAAGGATCTTGGCCTACAGGATCACTCGCGATTCATCACCTCGACCCGATCAGACTTCCATCATCAGGCAAGGCCAAGTTGGCTCTCACTGTACGGGAAGCGGAACTCCAGTTTTATTATGCGCTTGATGGAAGGCCGCTGGAGAAGTATGGTCCTGTCTTAGACGCTTCTCAGCTCTCCGATGAGTGCAGCTGTGGTCCTCGCGGCTCAGGCGGTTCTTTCACTGGTGCATTTGTTGACATGGCTTGTTCGGACTTGAATGGGAATGGCAAGTCGGCGGAATTTGATTACTTTGTATATCGTCCTATCAAGGGATAAAGAGCGAACCTTGTCAAAGCTCACTTCTAGATATAATATGTCATGGTTTAATTAAAACACGCGTCGTAATGGTCGAAGGATCCAAAGGATTGCACTTTATTGGCGTCCTACAACATTTAGTCCGCAACTCCGCAAACGTGGCGCTCCGCCGCTCAGGGATATATTAAAAGCTGAGACCCCAACTGCTATTCCCAACAACAAGATTTTTTGATACTGCAACCTTTTGAATTATTCTGAAAATGGTCTCATACAAAGAAATCCGAGCCTCCAACGCTCTCATCAGCGATGCCAATTCCCCACGCATCGCCGTCTTCGTTGGCGGAACATCAGGCATCGGAAAATTAACGATTGAAGCACTTGTCGCTACAGGAACCAGTATCAGAATTTACCTCATAGGTCGAAAGAGCTCTCAACAACGCAGCGAGACTTTTATCCAACAGATGCAAGCTGTAAATTCCAAAGCTGAGATCATCTGGGTCGAAGGCGAAGTCTCGCTTCTGGCAGAAACACAAAGACTATGCGAGATCATCAAGAGTAAAGAGCAACACGTTGATTTGATCTTTCTCACTATAGGCTATGCGCCTTTCAGTGGACGCCACGAAACTTCAGAGGGGGTGGATATCGCTCAAAGCTTGACTTACTACTCGCGAATGCTCTTCATTCTCCATCTTCTCCCTTTACTTCACAAAGCTGAAGCACCCAGGGTTGTCAGTGTTTTCACTGGTGGATTAATGATACGAGCAAAGATCGACCTCGATGACATCGACTTGAAGAAACCAGGAAACTTCAGCGTCATGAAGGCTCACCCACAATTCGCAGCCATGAACACCCTATTCCTCGATTCACTTGCTACCACCAACCCCGACGTGACATTCATTGACTCTGGACCCGGCTCGGTCGATACTGGCAATGTAAGGCGGGGCCTAGACTCTTCTTCAATCCTAGCCTGGGTCATTTGGCTCTTCCTCGAACCTTTGATTTATCTCTTCTCCTTCAGCAACGAAGAGTCTGGCCAGAGACACTTATTCCAATGCACGAGTGCTGCGTTCGGTGGACGAGGAACGCGTTGGGAGGGGAAGACGGGAGTGAACTCTCAGGGGAAGCATGAAAATGGACTGTTTCTCGTTAACTACAAGTGTGATTGCACTACAAACTCGAAGAAAGTATCTGCGGCTAGAGAAAAATCACAAGCGAACATTCTAGACCATACGAAGAAGGTACTAGAACCTTATCTATGACCAGGAAGCTTCAAGACGAGTCGCTATAGAGCTAGTGGCCGCTAAGTTTCATTGACCGCGGGATTATAGGAAAACAACAAGTTGAAATTGTTTATGACTTGAACATTCGGGAGTACTATAATGCTATCTCATTTCACTCGTTGCCTTGTTGCCTCCACTCTCGCAGTATCCGTAAATTCTCCTCGCACCCCATCAACTTTGCACATGCCTCCGCATCTGTATGGCATTGCAAAGAATCAACTGTGACCTCAGCTCCCTTGTTAAGTAGCCACTTCAATACCTGAGTTCCATTCTCTTCCACAGCAGCATAGCATAACGGGGTTCCACAATAGTAAGGACGGCCAGGCATATGAGAATCCATCGCGTTGACATCCAACTCCAGGTCTTCGACAAGGAACCTAAGCATCTCTGCTCTCTCGTTTATCCTGGCTCGACCTCCTTCACTTTCTCTACATGTTTCCTCAAACGGATTTACTCCAGTTGCTGCTGCTTCTCCTACTGCGCGGTGTAGCGTCCTCCTCCCGAGAAGAGCACCCCTTTCTCTAAGATGCTGGAACGTCGAAACAGAGCCTTTGACAGAACATGTCTCGAGAAGAGGAGCAGGTTGCGGAAAAAGTAGATAACCTTCGATCTGGCCATCAGTTACCCTAGCACCATGCTCAACCAGCCAGTGGATCATCTGACCATCGTGACAGACAAAGTCAATGAGCTTACGGGCTCTGCCATGGGGGCCATGATCCTCAGCCTGGTTTACATCCCATCCATAAGATAAAAGAAGTTCAAGGAGGTCGATGAAGGGGTTGACGCTGATGCTGAGAGGAGTAAGGGAAGTGATTGGTGCCTTTTCATGTTCCAAGAGATATTCCACCATCTCAACCTCTCCCTTACGGACACATTGCGGCAAAACAAGTGAAAGGAGTTGCTGAAAGGATAGTTCTAATGAAGAGTCGTTCTTTGCAGCTTCGAGTGCGTCAACGAACTTTGAGAGCGAACGTTCCCGGATGGCTTCGTTGATGTTGCGGCGAGAAGACCCCAATTTCTGCATCTTGACCAGTGTTTTGACGATACCAGATGCTCTATTGGCTGTGAGGAGGCAATAATGGGGCATCAAAACTATTAATGATCAAATAGATTTTGTATAAGTTGGAAAAGCACCGGTCGAAACAAGGGGAAACTCTAAATTCTCCTGGGTACTATGTTCAAGGTAGATCAAACCTGTCGGCCCGACGAGGACTCGGTTCCAGACTTCTCGGCAGTTGACATTGCAGCATTAAAAGAACCATTATACAACATGGGTAAGAGGAACCAGATAAACGGATGGACTTGACGATCATTTCTAACTGGTGACACAATCTGAAACTTGACGGGAGTGTAGTCTAGTCACAGATTTCTAAAGTAATTTTGAAAAGCTAAGGAATTGATAGGATACTTTCTTTTAGTATAATGGTGAAAGAATTCACTGGGGAAGCTGATAGAATGGTTATACGTTCCACGAGTCCTTCAGCTTGCATCATATTCTACAGTAGTTAGAGATGCTGGTATCAGAGCCTCATAGAGTCACAGGATATTGTTCTACTAAGAAATGCCCCCTGGTAGTTTATTTCTGATATCTTGCGACTCAGAGGATTTCAAAGTTTTGTTTCTTTCTATAAGTCTCTATAACATGATTTCCCGGACCGACCGGCGACCACCCCCCTTGTCATACCTAAACTCTAACCTCCATAGACAAGCGCACTAACGTTCATAACAGGGAGCTCTATCGATCAAGATGCTTCATTTGAAAGACGGCATAATTTTCCTTTTTTCAAATGCAGCTACGACCTTCTTCATACGGAAATGGTGACGCGGCTGTTTCGGCTACTATGGAAAAACAATAAACCAGACGGATATGCCGAAAGCATCGCAGTGTGCTGGGAAGATGATGACTAGGATCGTGTAATGGGTCGAAATGCTACGAGTTGTATTGACTGGAATAGTTGAGAATGCATGGTAACATGTATACAAAAGGTTGTCGATAGCCTTCGGTAACTCAGAGATTCAGCAAATCATCCACTCCCTAACTCTCATTCACTTGGCAAGTGAATTATTCGCTCTTTGAAAACTCCGTTCTTTCTTCGAAGAATTTTCACTCGTTTAGGATGATCCCTTTGTACTCTCTCGTTCTCTCCTTGGCCTGGTCTACCTTGGCTACCCCCCTAGCTGGAGTTGCCAAAGCTGAACGCAACCAACTCTCACCTTTTCTAAACACCATCGTCGAAGCTCATCATGTTCTTGGAAGCATTTCAAAGAGAGCTCCCAAAAAGGAGCCACTTTGTGATGTATCTTGCAAGGCTTGCGTGGCTGACACTCATCGGGTAAAACGTAAGGGAAAGCAGCCAAAGCTCCGCGGAAGGACTTTGGATGACATCCAAGACGTTTGGCAGGGAGAGGAAACCAACTATATCATGGAACAGATTGATGGAAACGCTGGTTTGGATGTTCAGCAGTAAGACTGGAACCTTCTCCAGCATGATGCTGTCTCTGGCCATGGTAGTTGGGCAAATAAACCTTTCAAGAGGTTCATTTCAGGTATCATGGGGTAAGTTCACTCTGTCAAGTATTAAATTCTGGATTACTCAAGAAGGACTTAGCTGTACTGCTGTTGTTATTGTCTCGGATGAAGGCTATTGGTACTCTCACTTCGTAAGTAACCCTGTCTCTTATATGTCCACTCCTCCATAAAACCTATACTCATTACCATGTCTAGATGGAACCAGGTTTCATCAACGACCAAGCTAGATGGCGCGACAGAATCCTAAAGCCTCTTCAGAAAACCACCAACAAGTTCACCACCCCTAGCGACTTGACCAAGCCCCGAGCCCTATTCCATAACGCCCATAACATCAAGATCTACGTTTCCACCCCACGAACTGCGACATCTACCGCCCGAAGCCCAGTGTTTCGATATAAGGCAAAGGTTGACGAGATCTTATCTATCATGAAGCCGTCGTTCCCTAACGCTCCGGTTGTTTGGCGATCATATGAAAAGCCTAGCGTTGCGGAGGCTGATGAGATCACCAACAGTGCAAGGGGAAAGGTCCTCATCGAGTATGACAACAAGCAGATCGATGTTGACGACAAAGGAAAGTCAAAGCCTGCGAAGCGCATGCATCGTGTTTGGCTTGAGGATCAGTACTATGAGCATAGGTTTCAAGCACTCGTGAGATGACTTGGGAGGTTTTGTTTCGCTCGACGATTTTCCTCCAACATTATATATCTTTTCCTTGATAGGAATAGAATTAAAGGTCCTTCTTTTGATTTTGATCCTCCAAAAACGCTTTATATGTCCACATTTCTAAGATAAAGTAACATTTGAGACTCTTAGGCATCTGACTTGTCTTGCCGTTACAAGATGCCGCCAAGGTTTTTGATTATGTTCCGTTGACTTTGGCTCGTGTGAGGAGATAGTTTAGAATATGATATCAATCTCACCCAACGAACCAGAATAAAAGTTCCCACTGAAATGTTCAGGCCCCTCAACTCCTTGTACCGAGTCTTGCTCAGGGCTTATGATAAAATTATCGTTAAAGAGGGATGCCCCATCATTTGATATAAACTCCCCCAAGGAATGAAGATCTTTCCAAGAGAAGCTGTTGAAAGGATCAGAGTTTAAATGAGATTCACTTGACTCAGCCTGGGATTGCAAAGCTCCCTGGTTAGTCAGGACCAGAGAATCACTAGGCCCCTCCGCCTCAGGGTTTCTTGATCGAGATTTTCCTAGCATCTTTAACCAGAGAAGTCTAAGAGATCGAGCGTAGCGTTGACCGAGGCCTTGTTGGTTATTTGAGGTTCTCTGTAGGCGAGAAATAGTCTCGTATATGGCACGGCGGACACCTCGTGCTTCTGAAGGTTTAATAGCTCCAGCAAAGATAGCCTAAAAGAACGAAGTGTCAACATCGACCGAGCAAGAGTGTAATATCGAGCCTGGGTACCTTGAACAAAAAGACGGCCGCGTAGATAACATATAAATAGAACTTTAGCGGCATATACTTGAAAGCTTCGTTTGGGTCTATGAAGCTATTTAGTGTGCATAAGATAGAATTGGCTGCGTCGATCGACTCGTAGATGAATCTGGCATCAGGGGCAGCAGCGAGTTCAGAGAACAAAGGACCTGATGGCCTTTTCTTAGACCTTCGAACAATACGGTTGAGGTTTGCCTGAAATGCAAAAGCGTTGATATATAGACGGAGAAAGTCATAGGATAGCATGAGCGATGCTTTGACGCGGGGGATGAAGCTGAGTCCGCCCCAGGATAATTTCCACCTGCGAAGTACGGAGGAGAAGTCATCCTATTTTGATTAGCCACAGAACTATATGGAAATTGGGGAGGAGATTTACAATGTATCTCACGTATTCTCCTCCTGTATACAACTGCTCCCTATGGCTAGTCGATGAGTAGAGAATATCATGTGCGTTACTAAACAGCTGCGTCATTTCGAGGTGTGCTTGGAAGAGTAAAGCCAGGTTATCGTTACCCAACTTTTGAGTTTGGAGATATGGAAAGTCAGCAGCTCGTAGGTTTACGGACGGACCTGGTCCTCTAGACCAGAATCCTTTGCCGAGGCGTATTGAAACTTGACGGTCGCTCATGTAGCAAGCTGTGTTTATGTAAGTTGCATATTTTAGAGATAGTGAGGAATGCTTACTTACCCGCCCAAGCTATTCTCTTTCGGCTGAGGTTGTCCCCTGCGCCTTCAACGCGCTGCACAAGACCAGTTTGTTCCAGATTCTGGAGATATGCCAGGCGAATAGCAACGCCCACTAACATCCACGATCCCTGGTCCTCTTTACCACATCCAATCATAAGGTTCTCTTCCAGTGGTTGTGGTGCCCATTCGGCGAGGATCAAAAGCGCCTCAACTGCACCGACCGTGGTAGAGCCGGTGTATATCAACTTGGAGATTTGAGTCTCCATATGCCGAGCACATGCGTTGTGGGCTCGGGACCAAGAAGGATCGTCTTTTGTGGCGACGGTGAGGATAGATGTTATGAGGTATGGTTCGTGTTCGATGAGTTCCAGGATACGGCTGGAGTCGAAGATGGCGCTGTAGGCGATGGGGAAGAAGATATGGAAGTTGTCATGATAGCTTCATGCCATTCGTCAGTCCATTATCGGAAATTTGCTTAGATGCGAACTTACTGTTCGATGAGGAAGGCAACTTCTGAAAGGGTCAATGCACCAGATGAGATGGGTGGATAGTCACAACCACCCTGAGATGGGTTTGCCATTCTTGCAGGATTTTCAGCATCGCCTTCTGCGTCTTGTGTATGGGCATGTCCCTCAGGTTCCATATCAGCCACATGAGCCAACAGATCCAACGCATCAGACGGGTTCAAAAGATCAGAGGATGTGAAGTGACCCTTGAGTCGTCCCGCGTCGCCCCCAACCTCTTCATCATCTTCAGATTGCTGGTCTAGTGGTGACCCAAGTTGTGACGATAGCCATTCACTCTGCTGGTCTGGTTCGTGGGATTCTTGAGCGTTGATACTGATAGTTGAAGGGTGGTTCATTCGGTTGGTGGTTCTATTTGGTGATGGCTGGTGAGATGCATTCGTTGACCTGGAATACCCAAGGCGCTGTCCTTTGATGCGGCGACCACCTCGTCGTGATGTGGCGAGAACGCATTCTTGGTTCTTCTCGAGGCACCGGCGACATGGAGGGTCTCCAGGTACGCCACTGGAATCTCTATCCAAGGAATGTCAAAGAGCTGGGTACCTGGTAAGTGGAGATAATTGGCATGGCTTACAGGTCACATCGCGTCTTGCGTGATCGACAGCTCACACAAGCTCTCGAAACCCTCTTCTCGGTCTCTGCTGCTGTAGCTGTTGGCGGTGTCATTGCGCATGAAAGTTCAAACACCGAAGACAGATTGTCCAAAGCCGACAAGAGGGGATGCGGCATTTGAATAAAACGACAGGGTCGTACGACTATGTCGGGCTAGTAACCCCAGATTGGCATGGTTGGGGACAAGGTTTGAACTATTGACGAGTCCTGATGTCACAGGACTTGAAGACATTGGAACTAGGACGGAATATTCCGCTACCGGAGATGACTAGGGGGTCTAGATTCCGGAAGATGACATGGAAGCTGAAAGCTATTGGTGAATTCTCATGACAGTGAAGACTCCATATTATGTATGACCTGAACTTCTCTGATGCCAATTGAGTTAAGAGATTTGCTAAAGAATTTCAACCTAAAGCTAGAAAGTGAAAACCGCTGTTCAAAATCGAAACACCACAATAAGAAATGGAAATTGGCACATAATGGAGGTACACTTTCTGATCTCTTATTACAACTTGGATCATAACCATACTTTTTATTAATCTTCTATTTTCAGGGAAATCTACTCTTAAGTCTAGCAAGCCACACTATCTCGACACTATTTCAAACCACCACTGAGCAGTATATCCTGCCCAGTCATGTATCCGTTCCTTGCCAACCTAGCAGACTTGTTAGAAAACTGAAGCCTTCCAACACACAATATGACTTACATAATGACCGCCTCACAAACCTCATTAGGCGAACCCAGACGATGAACTGGGATAGACGCGGCGATGGCGAGACCCGGATCAGTCGCCTTCAGGTCTTCCAAGTCACATCCCTTAGTCCAAGTTCTAGGCAAGTATTAGCTGAGCTGTAATTTAAAGGTTGTCAATATTTCTTACTCTGATTTAGGCGGAGGGATCATGCCTGTGGAGCCAATCATAGCTGGGGAGACCTAGAGAAACAATTAGTTCTTAGTAATATAAGCAGGAAGTCGGAAAACTTACAATATTCACCGTGATGCCCTCAGGTGCTAGCAAAGTAGACAGGTTCTGCCCCATTGAACTATCAAGCATGTTAGCACGTCGATACCTGAAAACCTCTGCTGCCTACCTCAGAGCACCCTTAGAAGCAGCATAATGACACCCATTCAGTCCACTGCCACGAGCAGCAATACTTCCCATCAGAATAACTCGCCCCCATCCTTGCTGTCTCATACCAGCAAGACAAGCCCTTGTAACAACAAACTGGCTTCGGCTATTGATCTCCATCATCTCATCCCAGTCATCTTCGCCAATCTCCGCTACATCGCGGATCCGCCTTCCTAGCCCAGCATTTGCAACCAAGATCGATACTGCTTGATGCTTAGAGGATATAGAATCTTCGCTCAACAAGCTGGGAACCATAGCCCTCGTTGATTCTCTTTGGGAGAGGTCTGCATGTACAGGCACGAATAGCTGAGATGGGTAGGCTTGACTCAGTTCTTGTGCAAGTTTGTCTGCTTTTTCTTTGCTGGAAGAGTAATGTAGAGCAACATCACAACCTTCAGCTGCAAAGGCTCGTGCAACAGCGGAACCGATTCCGCCACTACCTATGATTAGTCTGAAGACACCACCAGCATATACTCTCTACACTCACCTGGAACCTGTCACCAAAGCCAATCGGCCTTTGAGGTTGTTATCTATCGTCTGCAATCGAAGCGCCATCCTTGTCTGGTTATTCAATCAACTGAACCAAAAGCACCATCAACAATGGTCTTATAAAGGAGAAACCAACTAGCAGAACTTAGCTCTGCGGCCATTCCGAAACTTTCCATTCACCGCCATCGGCAACTTCAAACGCCGACGGCAATTGAATTAGCCCAGACCTGGCCTGATCAATCCTGGAGAAGACATAACCTTCCCCGCAAACATGGGGACCCCATGGAGTAATTCATATAAGCTCGGAATGTGGGTTATTCTTTATTAACCCAGCTTGTGTCGCTCAATTTTGATACTCTGTTCTCCACGATAAGGTCTCATTACACATTGCATCATTACTACTGCCTACCATGGAGTTGCAGGGCCAAAGCCTCGTCTTGACCGTCAGCGTCTTAACGTCGCTGGGTTTTATGCTCATCGGTTATGACAATGGCCTCATGGGGGGCCTAGTCAACACTTCTGCCTTCAAGGACACTTTCGACAGTCCCGATTCTGACATGATCGGCGTTATTGTTGCCATCTTTGAGAGTGAGTACCTTGTTAGCTATGAATTATGTCAATTGCTCATATTTAATAGTTGGATGCTTCTTTGGTGCCATTTTCTCTTCTATCTGGGGAGAAAAGCTTGGTCGTCGTCGCTCGGTCTTTGCCGGTTGCGTCTTCTTGCTCATCGGTGCAGTGCTTCAAGCTGCTTCTTTTACCCGAGCTATGATGATTGTCGGCCGTATTGTGTCGGGCTTTGGTCTGGGTACTGTCAACTCTACTGTCCCTGTTATGCAGGCAGAGTTTAGTCCCAAATCGAGCCGTGGCATCTGTAAGTTTTTCTTTTCTTCTCTTCGCAAGACTCTTTTGCTCATGTGTCATAGATGTCTGTGCCCAGTTGTCAACACTCAACTTTGGCATCTTCCTCGTCTATTGGATCGACTATGCTCTGTCCTCCCACACGGGTAGCTATGCTTGGCGTGTTCCTGTCATTCTCCAGTGCGTCCCTATTATCGTCATCATGTGCCTCCTGTTCATCATCCCTGAGACACCTCGTTGGTTGGCGGCACATGATAGGCCCGAAGAATGTCTCAAGGTCCTTGCTCGAATCCAGGGTACCTCTGTGGATGACCCGGATGTTCAAGTCCTTCACAGCGTTATCACCCAGACTGTCGCCTACGAGACTTCTATTGGTGCAGGTTCCTGGAAGGATCTTCTCAAGGAAGATAGCATCAAGTCTCGCAAGCGTCTTATCTTGGCCTGTGCCATTCAGAGTTTCCAACAGCTCGGAGGCATCAATGCAATCATCTGTAAGTTTTTATCTCTGTTTATGTGGCTATGGGATACTAATTACATTAGACTACTCGAGCACGCTATTCGAAAAGAGCGTCGGCTTTTCTGCCCATATGTCAGCTCTCATGTCAGGCTTTCTCCAGACATGGTTCTTCGTCGCCTCTTTCATTCCTTGGGTTCTAATCGATCGAATTGGCCGAAGGCCTCTGGTAAGCACTCACCAAACTTCCCATGAGATACCAAGCTAATTTTTTTGAAGCTTCTGTCTATGATCAGCGTCATGGCTGCTACTATGGCTGTTCAGGCAGGCTTGATTTACCAGGTCGAGAACAACACCACGTCAGCACACGCTGCAGGAATTGCGGCCGCTGCGATGCTTTTTGTCTTCCAAGGTGCCTTCACTGTTGGTTTCCAAGCAACTGTTTGGGTTTATCCGTAAGAAATCTCCATTCGAACCCTGAAGGTCCGACACTAACAGATTGCAGCGCCGAGATTCTCCCACTTCGCCTTCGACAGCGCGGCTCGTCTATCTCCACCGCCGCCAACTGGATCTTCAACTACGTACGTTTCTCACTGGCAATAAAAAGCCTTGCTAATACATTTCTAGATGATCGTTCAAATCACTCCCATCTCAATTGAGAATATTGGCTGGAGGACATACATCATTTTTGCAGTACTGAACGCTCTTTGGGTTCCCCTCATTTTCTTATTCTTTCCTGAGACCAAAGGACTTGAGTTGGAGGATGTTGACCACCTTTTCGGTGGAGAGGATATTATCAGAGAGGTGGATGAGAAGTCTAATGCCGCCGTTGTCATGATGGAGTCTGTGGGAGGTAAGACTCCTGCTTAAGGGACAACGGACATATCAGCATTTGGGCGTGGAAATACATTGCTTTACATTCTATATGATAGTCCAGAAGTTTTGGTTGTTTATTCCAATATGGGTGAAAATAGTTGATAGCAGTCAATATCACTAGACCTGGCTTCCTTGTAATAATTTTCACGTCCCAAACTTCATAGTGTGGACTGTTCAAAAGAATACGAAAGTTGGTTTTCTAGTCATCAAGCGCTATTGAGTGTACGTATTCCGTTTTTACAACATCGGCATATGAACTGAACAGCCGATTGGCAATAGAAGGACGGAATTAAGTTTAACAATAGCCGCTGAGGGGTAACCCAACCCAAACTCCAATTCCAAAGCCCGATCACCGATATTGTTAGTTATGTACTACGTAGTAGCCACATTCCTCGTAAATCACCTTGTTCACTTTTCTCAATAGCGTAACAATCTATCGTTCGCACTATATCATAACATGTCCTTCAAAATTTACAACGATGCTGCAAAAGCAATCTTTGGCGACTCTGCAAAGCCTGATGTAATACATGAGAATAACCAGTATCCTTTCGCCCACGAGGCGGGTGTCTTCATTCCAGAACACAACTCGCTATTCATCACGAGCAATCAATTCCAAGATGCAGCAACCGGCCAGAAGAAGATCCAAATAAGCAAGATCCAACTATCTCCAGATGGAAAAGTACTGAGCTGCGAAGAAATTAACGCGCCAGCTGTTCTCATGGCCAATGGTGGTGTTAACTATAAGGGCGGAGTACTCTTCTGTTCGCAAGGCTCTTTGGACGCACCAGGAGGTCTCGTGTTGATGGAGCCTACCACACCGTACCGCTGCACAACCCTCATCAGCTCTTTTTATGGGCGAGATTTCAACTCGTTGAACGATGTTGTTGTTCATTCTGATGGGTCTATTTGGTTTACGGATCCAATCTACGGCTTTGAGCAGGGCATACGCCCGAAACCAAGATTACCAAACCAGGTCTACCGATATGACCCAAATGAGGGATCTGGATCTGTACGTGCAATTGCAGATGGTTTTGGGAGGCCGAATGGTATCTGCTTCAGCCCCGATGAGAAGATTGTCTACATCACGGATACAGACTGGATACATGGCGATGGAACAACTGACGAGACCCGGGCGTCGACTATGTAAGTCACACATCATACTCAACGTCCTTGAGATATTATTTTAACACTTATGCTATTAGATATGCTTTCGACGTAGTTACCTACTCAGGCCAATCGTTTCTCACCAACAGACGACTCTTTGCCATGGCCGACGCCGGTATCCCTGATGGCATCAAGTGCGATACGGATGGCAACGTCTACAGTGGCTGTGGCGATGGCGTGAGCATATGGTCACCATGTGGAGTTTTACTTGGCAAGATTCTCATTGAAGGCGGTGTTGCCAACTTTTGTTTCGGTCGAAATGGCCAGATATTCATGCTCAATGAGCACAAGATTTGGAGGGCTCAGCTTGGCAAAGGAGTAAAAGGAGCGTTACTCAGCATCTAAGGACAATACGAGGAGGACATACTAGTTTTACCTAAAAATTAAATTTGACCTACTAGTTGATAAAGCTTGTTCTCTATTGTAACTATCCGAATGCCGATGGTTATTGATGTAGCTTGGGCAAGGAAGCATTTGCCGGGCTTCGGCATTTGCTTTCGGCGTCTGTGGATTCAGTCGGCAATTCGTTGGCTGAATTTAGCTGATATAGGGTTCAAGACGAATGCCATGCCTCGGCTTTAGAATCCTACGGCAACTGATATTCGGTAAATGCTACAGCTATTAACCCCAACCCAAGCCGCCGCTCTGCATACGCCGATGTCATAACTTTAGTACTAGATAATACCACTTTTGAGGTTGTTCTGCTTGCACATATCCCACGATATTACTCCCCCAAACGAAAATATGCCTCCCCGCGCAAGAAAAGAAGCCAGCAAGTCTCGAGTTTGCAAATCGAGAGGCTCAGTGACAAAACAACCTAAACCCAGAAGCGCAATTCTATCATCTTGTCTATTCTGTCTTCGAAACCGTCGAAAGTGTATACGCATAAACGGACAAGCACACTGCTCAGAATGTAAAGCTCTATGCCAAACCTGCCATTGGCCAAATCTCCAACAAAACCGTAAGTCACGTCGTTATGCTTTTTGCTCGCTGATCTAACAATAACGGAAGTCCATCAAATATCACACGAGAAACAACAATTATATCTTGAGAGACGGTCACTTTCAAAAAGCTTATTAGAAGGCGTCAAAGATCTGGAGTTTTGCTCGTCGACGATAGAAACTCAGCGAACGTTGAAGCGATTACTCGACGATATGGTTTCGGTGGAACAAAGAGCCTGTCAGCTTGAGTCAGAGGAATCAAGGCTCTGGGGCTTGGAACTTAAAGCCCAGGATAGTGATGAGTCACATTCGGATGAGTCTTGTACGAGGGAAAATCTGTGTGAGCCTTCTCAAGGTCTTGATTGTAATTTCGCGTTTCCTTGGGCTGACTAGTATTAGAATTTGTTTAATTCAATGAAAAGTTGTCCTTTCAATTCCATTTACTCACCAGGTCAAGGCGAAATCAACCTTTGAAAATAAAAAATGCATCTCAAAACTCAGACATTATCTCGTAGTTACTCGACAATCTACAGTATCTACTTCTGGTAGACAGTGAGAGTCTACTAACAGCATCAAGTTCTCGCATTTAGTATAGCCTAAATTCCATTCTATCAAAGATAAACACAACATAGCCGAGACAGTATATATATTTTAGGAAAGGAAAGAAAGAGAAGGTGAAACCGGATCCCCTTGAAACATAGTATCGTGGTTGTATGAGCCCTCAATATCCCACGGCTGATTTATCCCGTTCATGCACGTCTCATCTCCCTCGTACAAAAGCATGTTCCCCCCCTCAGGCGTTCGAAACGGGTCACTCTCTTGGAATCTCATACGCTCAGCCTCAGCTGCATGGAGAAAGTCCTTGATATCGCCCATGTTGAGATGGTCGCTGAAGGTAGCGTCTCCTTCACCTTCTGGCTGGGTTTCAGACAGCTCTGGAATAGGGGCAGGGACATCTGTGAATGCCGACGCAGGATATGGCTGAACCGCAGATGCTCCGTCTTGGGGATGTGGTGCGCAGTTGCCTGTGTCGTATGAGGTGAATTCATTAGTCATGTCGGTTTCCATAGCCGGGCTAATTGGAGCATGCTCAGTTGGTTTCTCTTCGTCATCACTTGTTCGAAAGTGCGATTCCCCTTTGAAAACGATGCAGAAAACTTTTGGTAAAAAGGCACGAGACACCACCTTCCAGGCCTGCCTCATAGACTCGCTATCACATCCCTCGAACCGCATCTCCTGGTAAAATATGTTCTCTACTTCTGGACTGCGCAAGTAGCTTTCTAAAGTAATCAATTCCTCCTTTTCCGCATTAATTAGATACGGAGTGAAAGGTGGGACTTCATCAGGGAAAAGCACTTCGTAGAGCTCCCGCCATTGGTCTTCGGCAGACCAGTTTGCACAGACTCTTCTGATTCGCGTGTCGATTTTCTCGAACTTCTCATACGTAATGAAACCGGCTGGAAGCAGAGGGTGCTCTTCTGGTATGCAGGGACGATGACTTTCAGGCTTTGCAAATTCCTCCCCAATAAGAAAGCACCTCTGACAGTGCGGGAGGAAGTGGAATTTTTTGATATGTGTTTTGACAAGGCTGATGGTTTTGCGCTTGTGAAGGCAATCTTTCTTGTATTCCTCTGGTCTCCATTTTGAGAAAGGACAAGCAAAGCGACGGGAGCTCTCAGGTCTCTTGACGCTAGATGGACCTTGTTTGTTGTTGTGGGAGTCCTCGTCATCACTGCCCCCGTCGCGGCCAATGTCTTGTTTTCTTTTGTGCCCTACTCTGCCACCACCATAGTTACCGGACTTTTGTGTCTCATTGCTTGAACTTCTGGACGTGTAGGGCGCACTCTCGCCTTTTGCTGCAGTGGTTCGTTTCTGTGATCTCTGTGGCGGGTGAGACCTGAAGAAGTCATCGACGAGTAGATCGACTATCCAGTCAAGCTTTTTGATCATGGGGAGTTCGAAATGAAGATCCGAAGCCTTTGAAGCAATATCATCCTCCGTACTGGTATCACTCGAGACCGAGCAAGCCATAGATGCCACCTCCAGATTCTGGGGGAAATCGTTGCCAGCCCAATGTTCATCTGAATCATTGAAGCTTCCGATGCCAGCGATTGCGCAGATAACAAACTCTTCAGTACCAGATATAGGCACTAGGCATCTAGAGACGGATTTCTGAGACATTGAAAATGCATGTTCAGACCCTGGGCTGGCTTTGGAGAATTGGCCGTGGCCTATTTCAAAGCGTTCCAGTGGCTTCCCAGCAAAACAGAGGCGAGAGTCCTTCCATGAGAATTCGTAGGTCCAAGAGAGCTTGTGTTTGGCCCTCTCATGACTGGCTAAAAATCTCATATGCTCTTCAGAGTGCGAGGGGCCTGCATATGACATGCTTTCGGCCGGCAAGGAGAACGACGCGCCTGATTGGGAAACTTCAGATTGTGACATAGATTCCGCTGGCCGTGCTGCTGGAAGTCCATATGGAAGTGAAGGCAGTACACCCGTCTCCAGAGGATCGTTGTCTGATTGTCCCAGCATCAAATCCAAACTCGGGTGAGAGACAAGGGGGTCCTCTCGCCCATTACCCAAGCCTAACAACAATGGCCCATGGGTTAGGTCTTCCTCACGTGTAGTTAGACCTGTTGAGGATCCATCTAAGATCTTAGTAGTTTCAAACCATTTGTTAGCATAGGTACGATTTTCTTGTCTGAAAAGCAACGCAAGTACAGGTGGGAACGACTCACTCTTAGTGAAGGCTTGGTGGGTGCTGTGGTGCCCGTAGGCTCATCATTGTGGCCCGGGGAAGTGGCATCAATTGAGTCCGACATGGTGACCAGGATAAATATTCACAAGTGGAAAGAGACAAGATGCAGGAGAAGAAAAGAAGTTAAGGAAAAGAGTAGATTCCATCGCGCAGCCGGTCATATTTTTATGTTGGGAGAAATCGTAGAATTGCCCATTTTTTCGCCCATTCCCAGGGTCAATTATACGATTCCTAAACCCTGCAAAAACATTGGCTGAGGTCCAATAAGATGACCCAAAATCACATCATCCCTGACAGGAATGGAAAGTGGCTTGCATTTGCGTGGGGAAAGAAAAGCAGGCTGTATAAACTGCATGCGCGCAGGCTGACCGCTTAACTTGAGGACCTCAGCTGCAACGTGGCAGAACTCGAGGCCTACGGCATCATCAAGCCTATCTTATATAGAGGTTATTCTTTAGAAAGCTATTTTGTTAAAGAGCATGGTGAATGGTTAGCCTGGCTATAAACCTAGCTCCTTACAGACCTTGAGAACATGTTCATGTATCATTCGCGCTGCGATATCGGGTTGTAGGTCTGCGAGGTCAAGCTCCATCTGAAAGGCGTCCTTTGGCGACTGGTATATCAAGCTGTTATCACGGATATGCGCTACTAGCTCCGAGTCCGTGAGTTTGCCATGCAGAGAGCGCTCCGGGGAGGCTAGCCGCCGTAGATTCTCCTCCTTGCTACAGGTAAGAGTGACAGAGACAAAGGTACAACCACGACGTGCTGCCATAACCTGGTACTCAGCCATGACGCCGCTACCGATGTCATCATTGGATTGGAAGTCGGTAAAGACGAAGGCCGAGTTTGGCGTTGCAGGGCTCAAAGAGGGTGACGAGATGGCGAGCGATGGTGAGCTTTCCTATGCCAGGATAGCCGTTGATGTGAATGATAGGGTGAGGCATTGTGCTAAGCCGTGAAGAGGGGGCTCTTGACTGGTGAGAAAGTTACGCGGCTGTGGTTGCTTGACATCTGCTGAAAGGTATATGCTGTTAGACCTATTGAACGAGGTAGATTAGCTGACGTTGACCTTTTAAGAAGAGATATAGAGAGTGGGTGTTTATCGTGCATGACTGAGCGTATGACTCACCCGGAGTATATGCAAGAAGTCTATTTCCCTGGGCTTGTTCCTTGATAGACTTCAGAATATAAATTGATGAATCTATACTGCATACATATGGTTCCAGGAAATTTCAGCCAACTTTATTCTTGCTGTCGTAGCACTCATCATTTCTCGTACTGCGCATAGCATCGAGGGTCTTTTAATTAAATACAGTCAATAATCTCAGCCAGAACTCAAATGAAGTAGAAGTATCAAGGTATCTTCCATTTCTCTGGTTTAGTAAAACGTCTGAAAAGATTCCTCACGAGTAGGATCCCTCACCGGCGTTACTCATTCCGCACTTGGCGATGTTGATTCTGATTTTCGCTCTCTGATATCTATATGACCTAGATCGAGGTGATGCCTAGGAAAGCCCTCTCTTCTCTCTACACTTCAGACATATGTCTGAATGCACTCCACCAGAAGAATCTCCTCTGATAAAGCACAATCGAAGCTACTGGCTAACCATTTTGAAAGCTATTTACAGAAGAACCCTCAGAAAAGGAGTTTTATCATCCCAAGAAAGATCATAGCAACAGCCAATACCCCAGCCTTAAAAATTCCTCTCTCATAAACCCTTTGGCATAGCCCGACTCGAGCAGTGACTGAGAACGGAAATAGTTGATTGCCGCTCTATGGATGAGCCTGTTGCTGGTGTCTTGGGTACCAAGGGTGGCCGTTGTGCTCAATAGATCTGGTTGCATCCAGAATGCTCTGGAGTCGGATCGCCGTGCCCCAATGAAGTATTCGACTAACCAGTCTGTTGAATATCCATTGATGTTCATCAATGTCCATGAGGAAGTTGGCCACCAAACAGACATGCTCAGTGCTCTCATCCCATGCATAGTTGCAATAAATTTGAGCTGTCTTCTCGTTTGACAGTGTCGCCCCCAAACTTGACGATCAGGAAAGGATAAAATAGGCCTTCTCCCTTGATGGCCCTCCCTTCCAAATCTACCCACAATGGGCGGTAGAAGCGATCGTCCCCTCCATGAAGTTGGGGTGTCCAACCATAGAGAATGTCTGGCTCAGAGACTAGGCGCCGACCTTCGTATCTCGAATTGTGTTGGGCTGCCCGTGGGTTGATGCACTCTTGGTTTGTGTTCTTCAAGATATGCGTTTCGCTTATACCCAAGCTACTAAACTCAATATTCCGCATGTATGTTTCTGCCCAGGAGCAAATTTTCGTCATCATGCATAATTTGAATTGTTCATAGAACCGCAGCGTCTCCATCGGAGTGTGAGACCCCACCGCCATGATATGCATCAAGACGCCACGGGTAGCGGGGTCCGTGATATTGTAGGCATCAACAGTGTTAACGTACTGAATGCCAACATTTTGGAGCCGTAAACAGTTATTGCTCCAAACTGGACATGGCAAGTCAGGAGTGTTCAGAGCGTAGCCAGCTAGTAGGCATGGTATAGGCAGGGCCATGATACTCTCTGATGAACCAAGAAGGTGGGGTAAGTTGAGCCAAGGCTGCTATAAATGGTATGTTTGGAGGTCTTCGTCCGAGTTAGTAACGTTTTCCGATATAATATAATACAGCATACCTTGCTGCGTAGGGAAAGGATTGTTGACTTCGTATGACCATGACTTATCGTATAGTAAGGGTTACCAAAGCTATGCAATCGATAAATGAAGTAGACTTATCTCTGAGTAGTACTGCCAGGAGGCCAGAAGGTTGAGGGGATATGTTCTTCACATTGAGTTCGTAAACGGAAGATATTTATACTCCAAATATCCCCACAGACATGGCTGTCGGAGCTGAGGCTGTGGGTGACTGTAATTTTCACAAAGGGGAAACTTGTGTACAAATGTCAAAGAGGGGATTTCTGGCGCCCAAGAAGTCTTTGTGAATTCTATTTTCTCCCCAGACTCTAGGTTTGCTCCTTGACCAGGGCGTCACCTCTCAGTGCATATGTTTGCACACTGCCTTGTGCAGGGAATACATAACGATACAGAAATTTAATTTGATTCAAGTAGAGCATTAACCAAGCAACAAAGAGGGAATAATCTGAACTACATTTACCATGGGTTTCAAGTAAAAGACTTCATTCACTAGGTAGTCCATGGTTTGCTACAAGATGCTTTTTGATATATGATGCCTGTTTCAATAATCACTCTGATAGATTCCAACCATAAGAAAGCCAGCGCGCTTATTTATCGACGAATTCATTGTTTTGGTACCGGCAAGCCACGCGATATACGGTTTCGCCGCTTTATCAAGCTCTAATTCGTTATAAGATAGCAATCGTCGTTCTATGCTTCTTTATACAAGACCTAAGTGAAAGCGTATGTATCCTGAGTAATTCTTTTATCTCTGTGGTTCTATTAACAAGCATATGCAATTCTCCATCTAAATAATGCTGTGACCATACGACCCCTGGGCTTTAATGACAAAATATTGTTGAAAGAATGTCGCGCGAGCTATGATTGGTTGATGAAACTAGCAAGGTGCTGGGAACTGCAGTTAAATCTAGAGTTTTATTATAATTGAAGGCCATATTAATAGAACAAAATACTGGCTTTCGGAGCTATTGAACATTCGCTGACATCTTCCTTTTCGTATTATGTCGGCAATCGCACTGGCCGTAGGCAAGAGATGAAATTGGGTACACAGTTTTCAATAATTCAACAGCGTAATTGGTTTAGTGGTAAAATTCTCCGTTGCCATTCGAGCAGCGTCGGGGAGCCCAGGGTTCGATTCCCTGATTACGCATTGAAAATCATTCTCTCGAGTGAGCTTATGCTTTTGCTCATATCGCATTCATTTTTTTTGGTGTAGTTAATTGACTCATCTTCATCGTGGTTGGCGTTGCTGCCAAGTGGCTGCAGCAGAACCTCCTTGGCCGAACATGTTCCTGCTGATGCCAAGACCCTTTCTCGCCCTTCTTGTTAGGCAGTCCAATTAATGAAGTCATAAAGCAAATCCTTCATAGCACGTGTTTGAACATCACAGCAGATCTCATGGCAGTGATCTTAATGAAAGCGGATATAGTCTAAGCAGTCAAAAAACTCAGCCACTTTCTGAATTAGGAAACGGCCGACAAATGAGGAAGAGATACGAATAGAGTTGCATGTGTCCCGTCTTTAGCGATTGGCCATGGGCTGGTCTACTTGCGCCACTGAGCCTTGCCAGGCCTAAATCCTCAAGTTTGTGTAGGTTGCACTCAAGGTTAATTTTAGCACTTGTCGCCTGTTTTCTACGTGACGAGCGGTGTATTGAGATGACTGAGAGGATGTAATACGGCGCACCTCGTTCATGAGGGACGTTGCATGAGAAGAAAAGAGTCGTCAAGTGAAGACATTTACCCTCAACTTCAACCGGGACTAGCCAACGCATTGATCTAAACCACAAAAGAGAATGAACATGCCAGTGGAGGAGACCTAGCTTCACTTCTTGGGTGTGATCAGCCAACAGCCTCCACTCAGCCTTGCCAAGGGATCGTCGTCTCATCCCTTCGCCAAGAAGAATCCCATTATCCTCATTGGATACATCGCCTTTCGGCCATTTAGCCCGTTAACTGTGCCTCACAAATTTCCCTTAGGCTGACCGGTGACTCTTTGTTCAGGCGTTTAGATTAAGTGGCACGTTGTAACGGCGATAACCTATTTCATCACATCGTGGGCATCCACTGCATAGTAGAAGTAGGCCTAATACCCTCGTCTACAGTTCATCTAAGATTTCTCAAAGCATCACTCTTCCAAGTACTCACTCGTTTACACAAACAAACCACCAATATGCAGACCAAGTACCTTCCTCTCGTCGCCGCTGCGGCTGCCACCGTCTCTGCTGCTGATGTCCAGCGAGTTGACGTTGTTCACATCTTCGAGACTCTTCACGTCGGCAACCACATCCCCAGCTTCACTCCCAACAAGCGCAGCATTAACGCCATCTTTGCGCGTGACGACAAGGAGGAGTGCCAGAGCTCTGCCGTCTCCATCCTTCGAAGCGCACCTACCGCCAATAGTGATCTTAACTCATGGGCTGCCACTGCTGAGACCACCGACCCCTGCACCCTCGTTGCTCCCTCTTCGCTCTCCTCAGACCTCATGGCCTACATGACCAAGGTCGTCGACTGGGCTAATGAGAAGAACGATGACCTGCAGAAGCTTGTCGGCAAGTGTATCGACGAGGACGACGCCGATAAGGTTGGAAAGGTTGACGCTTGCTCTACCCCTGGAACCATCCTCTTCACTGCCGAAAGCGCCACCAAGACTGTCCAGCTTAAGACCGCTCTGGCTACATTTGCTACGCCCGGTGCTTCCCCTACTGGTACTGGCAGTGTTGAGAAGCCCAACGCCGCTGCTCCTCGCGTAGCCAACATGTTCGCTGCCGTCGCCGCCGTTGGTGTTGCCGGCTTCATGATTGCTGCTTAAAGAGCATGACTTTGACGTCTGATGGACGAACATACGAATTGCGGAATTATTTCTCTTGTTTAGACGATGGATAGAGCGGATTGGCTTCTGTATGATATCCCGTGCAGAATACTGCACTCTTCAGATTATATATTTAATGGCTCACCAACTACTTAGACTACTATGATTCCTGCCAATTAACTAACACCTTGTAATGTTGTTTTGTTAAGTGATATATACCTACTCTGTATTCCTATCCTCGATTCTTGTCACATGATCTAGCTTAGTAGGCAGCAGCAGTCTATGGGACTTGAGATCACAGACCGCATGTCATAGTTCACGCCCGCTGTTTCGTGAATTTATAGCTGCGTACCTATATGGAGACCGCATCAATTGATCGCACGAAAAGCCTGTAGTTTGCTAGCTTTCCCGGTGGAATCGGGTCTCTCGGCGATTTCCTATCAGCGGCTGAACACCGTGCCTGGTAAAAGCAACCAAATAAATGGCTCCGTTGCAACTCAACCTTCCTCTCAACTTCCATCATCAACTCCAAGTCAACAACACCATGGCCGACACAAAATGTCCTCTGTTGCGTCTCTCCACAGAGCTCATATTCCACATCATCGATTACACTCCTCCCTCAACATATCTTGACTTTGCTCTCACTTGCACTACCCTACACCGCCAGTGCAAGTCTATCCTAGATCTTCACCACAATGCTCACGCCAAGTACAGAATCACAACAGATCTTTCACCTGAAACTGTGATAGATTTATTGAGAAATACGACTAAAGCAAAAGTTGAGAGATGGCATGTGCATGAGCTGGAGATATGGGGTAGTCGAGAAGGATGGCAAGATTGGCGGCCGTGGGCTTTAACGTTGCCAGGAATATATAATCTCGCTGATGGAAGCTCTACAAGATCAGAGTTGGAGACACGAGAAATGCAGCGATATATCCAAGAAGCAAAAGAGCTGTGGAAGTTTTCTGATGATGACTCTGACGAGATCCGAAGGAATCTTGAATCAGGTCACGATGCATTTCTTAAATTGCTGCTCATCGCATCCTGTCCTCGCATACGCAGCTTAAAATTCGTCAAAAGAGGAACAGATCCTCACACAAGTCTTCAATGGATCTCAAAGGCCGTCGAATGGAGCAGAGATATTAAGCGATGGCCGCCAGGCTTTGAGTCTCTCCGCAATATCGCAGTCGGCATCGCAACAGGTCTCCCCTCATTGGAAGACGAACACGTTTCCCGTGATGCAGTGGACTTTGCGAGACTGCTTCACATCCCCAACCTTCAAACCCTCTACTTCAACGACGCGTACCATAACCGCGAGGAAGAGGACGGCGACGACTTCAATATGGAAGAAAAGTACGACTTTCCTTACCAAACCTCGAGCGTTAAACAGCTCTTTATCGACGGCGCCTCAGACTTTTCTTTCGACTTCTTGGAGAGCATTGCTGCTGTATCAAAGAGCTTGGAGTCAACGGTCCTCAGGGTTGGCAGTGAATTTACGCGGGATCTCAACGATGTGGATATGTACGTGGGCAAGGTGTCTAGGAATTACAGTGAGAGCTTGCAACAACTCATCATCTACAACCCTGGTGGTATGCACGGTTACCGATGCACCGTGTACCGCCCCGAAGAGCTCGACCAGTCCAACAGCCTCAAGCTAGTCACAATTGCTGCGTCTGATATCGAGCTAGACGGCCTTTACCGAATAGAAGGAGGGGACAGGCCCACTGGAGAGTATCTTGGCGAATACCTCGTCGAGTGTTTCCCCCCAACCCTTGAAGCGCTTTACATCTGGGGACGGTCAGACGAGCACGTGAAGGATCCAGATCCAGCGAAGCCATCAGATGCCCTCGACATAGGCCTCGCATCTGTCATCGAATCCGGCGTATACGATAATCTCAAGGTCATATACCTCGAGGACGTGGAGCGAGCCCATGGCCGGGATCGCAGAGGCATCGCCCCGGAACAGCCCTTCAACGCAAGATGTAAGGAAATTGCTTTCCAAAAGACACTCGCTGCAGGACGCAAGGCGGGCGTGCATGTCTGCACGCTCATGAACAGAGATGATGGTGGATATTGGAAGAACTTTCCTGCGAGACCTGATCGTTTTGACCTGAAGACGGGCCCTTGTGGTGAGAGGCCAGCATCTTGGAGACTGAATCTTCAGTCTGGTGAATGGGGACCGGATTGCGAAGGCTGCGGAGAGTGTAAGGACTGCTTGGTTGTGTATCCTGCCGAGTTATGGAAGAGTGCTCGTTCATGAGTTGACCGTGTCGATGTATGACGACTGCCGTCGATTGAGGGATATCGGATACGCCTTGGGATTTTCAAGATAGCAGTACATAAAATACATGGATACCCTCTCATTCGTAGCTCGAGCGTCGAACTGCCGAGGCATGCCTGCCTTGATGTTGCAGAGGTGATATTATTGCGGATGACGATGATCTTAACGACTAATGCTGCTCTATGACTCAAATTCAGCTAAACAAGCATCAGTAACATCCACAATCCTTTTCAATCAACTCACCATTCTGCTTAGCCTCCCGTCAACGATCTTCTAGGCCGCGCGTTCGACACGTCTCTCAAAACCACCCCCTCAGTACCCATCAACCTCCATCATCACAACAATATCTCACATACACTGCCACCCATCCCTTCAATCCCCTTCATACCCCATCCCCTTCTTCCACCAACCCCCCAAGCCCCTCTCATCCATAACCCACCCCAACACCTCCACCCACCCCCCCTCACCCAAACCCCACCTTACCCCCCCCACTTTCCGCCTTTTCCCGCTTATAAACGCCTTTAAAATCTTTATACCGC